>BLKM01009860.1:2243091-2292326 GCA_013340265.1 Coptotermes formosanus | reverse complement strand
CGGGGGGGAGGGGTGAGCAGAATCAGTTTCTCAAGCGTTTCTTTACCATAACCGAAACAAAGCGAGGCAGGGTATCTAATGCAGGTGTCAGCTTCATAACACGCAATGCTATCGACCACTGCTCTTAACTACTACGTTTTCAAGAAGGACTGTTATCCGTGGATTTCATACGATGTCTGGTTTTAGTTGTTAAACGTTTCAAGCCCAGCGGCTTTATATTTACCACCAGCTACAGAATTTAAAAAATGCATCCTTCTCAAACAGTTTATTTACGTTTTCATTATGAGACTTCGAACAGCCTTCAAATATATAACTGCCGTAATATAGGACTGAGTTGGATGAATTTCAATCTTGCAAATGTCAACGGGCCTTATTTTTCAATTCTTAATTTAGGCCTGGTTGTAGATATTCTGGATTTTTCGTATTTCGGCAGAACTCTTTCCTTCGATTCTGTAAAGCCCTCTGACACATTTCGTTCATCAGATATACGTTTTGCACTTTACGTTTCCTAAGTTAGTTCTCCTTCCGTTGTTAGGTTAATGTAGTAATATAACTTCTGTTCCCTTTGGTGAATTAGATAAAGCTTGGTGTGTAGGATACCTCGACATAACAGGCGCAAAGTAGCAGGACTTAACACTCCTACTGTCACCAGATGACTACAGCATAGCCAGATACCGATATATAATGTACGTATAAAGTATTGCTCAATGGACTGTCTAACATGTCTTTCTTTTAACTATTAAAAAAGTCTATTTAAAGCAAAAAATCCAAGTTCACTATGCAGAACAGCCTCACATTTTCTACTGAATTCACCTGCAGGTGTAGAAACCAAGACATCCTTGTGCCGAATATCATCACCTCGTGAAGACGTATGTGGAATTTAGGCATAGCTCCATATATTCTTAACCTAGATACCAGAAGAAGGTAAGCGGTGAGTTTCACGACACAGGCAATTTGATCCCCGTAAAAGCAGCTTAATGTTTTACGGATAGGAAACTTCGAGGTTCCCAGGGGTCTGTCCGCCTGCAGTAATACACCCCGCCGTAATAGCGGTACCTTTGGAACCACCGCACAAGTGTCGACGGCAACCAAATCTGGTGTTTTAAGATTTTACTTATATTTTAACATTTTAACAGCTGTATTTTAAGCAGTTGTATTTACAATTGTATTTATATTGCTGGATTATATGTTTAATTGTAATTCGTGACATCCCTGTGGATGAACCAGTTATTGGTTCGAACATATAAGATTGTAATTAAACATCTTGATGTATATGTTAATAGGTGCATGTAGTTGGTGTTTAACATTGCACGGTTCCCAGGGCTGTTTTGTTTTGTGTAGAAGAGAAAAATTTATTGCCCTTGCACGAGTTCGAACCCAGATTCCTCAGCTGCTAGTTACTATGCAGTTAGTAAAGTGCTGTGCGATTGCATATGAGTCTTAGGGGAGCAAGTCTGAAGATTCAGGTCTTCTCAGGTGTTACACCGTGTCGGTTTGTAAAGAGTTACCGACACTTCGAAGGAACTTCAGGGACACTTAATCCAAGGGCCGCGTGAAACCGTAATAAGATCAATCGAAACGTCGGTAACTGTATACCTATTAACATGGCGTACCTTCCCAGTACAGTTGATTCTTCAGCAAAAGTATTGGAAGAAATTAATTTTTCATTAGGATATCCAGGGCAAGTTGTGTCAAAAGTTCAGCGTTCCCTTTGTTAGCCTATTTCCTGTCCTCACAAGGAAGTTACGAGCTTGTTAATTTGTGCTTGCCCTCGTTTTATTGTCTGCGCTTGTGGGTTCTCTCTTCTCAGATTTTGAATAAGGAATCTCGTATCCAACATTATGCCACGTAATGTTTATCTTCCTACAGTCAGTAAAAACAACATACCTAACGAGAGAATTTTTCAGGTAGGAACGTCACTTACTTCAGGATCTTGAAAAGATGTACAGTATAAACACAAATTTTGGAAAGACTTAAGGTTTTCTAGCAGATATTCTTATAGAATTTAGGACAACAAAACGTAGGACAGGTGGAAGTTTTCCGTAGCTTTCTATATCATGAGGAGAAATAATTCTAGGCTTCGGGTATTTCATATATATGTAAATCACAGAAGTCCCTCTTTCGGATTTCCGAAGTACTATTTTTAAGTGAAAAATTCCGGCGGTGGTGCCAATTTTTGAGAATATATGCAATAAATTTAACGTAGGTCTCTAGACCTAGAAAAGCTTTGCTTCAGTAACAAGGTCTTAACAAAAGTAAATAAGAATAACAATAACAATAATATTTTGGACTAGAAATCTTTACAACAGAAAATTAGGCTCTAGGAATTTTACTCAACATATAAAGTCATGGAAGTCCTAAGAATATAGGAAATTAAGTGAAGGTTAGGAATGTAAATTGAATGCGGAATTAAATTTATAAAATGTTTATATACCTTGCATAAAATAATGAAGTAACAGTGCTTTCAAAATATATGTCCAGTAGAATAAATCACTTTACAGGATTGTCACTATTTTCTTTCATTACGGTGCATGTTACTTCACATTTACCTGGTTCTAAATTTTTAAATTAATGCTGGGAACTGAAAGATAATGTGTAAAAATTTTATCTGGGCCAACTTCTCCGCCGTGACGGGGACCCCACTTTTTCATACTACATTCCGCACGACTATTTTGTCCTACATCTAAAACGTTGTAATTTTTCTACCGGTCTGACGGAACCAGTGATATACGCCGAAATGTTTGTGAACAACAAAGAAGAGTAGTATCTTCTGAGATACGACTCCATGCTGTCTGCTTGCTATAAATCTAATATCTCTAAGGGACCTGCTGTCTCCGTCTTCAGGACAGAGGTTCATTACACCAGCTGTGTTATTCATGGGGACTTGAAGTACCCGTGGCCGTGAATATGAAGAATGTTGTCTTTTGGGATGTGATGCCTTGGAGTCTAGTATCTACATATTATAATTTATGCAAAACTTGCCCCTTCCTTCTTTAGGGCAGGAAGAAGTTCTCCGCATTGCACCCCATAGGAGAGCGTTTTCTAAATCCCCAATTTAATCGCATACAGGAACATTCCTGTTGGCGAATCTTTACCTTCCACATTCATTCTAAGTTAGTGCAAACTTGGTCTCTTGATTCCCACTACACACCACTCTCAAATGCTGAGCAACTCTGCTTTCATGACCCCAGTTTTGATTGCGTAAAAATGTACATACAATAATAAACCAGAGCAACATCTGGCAAATAATCGGTTCGGAGTTCAATAATTGAATGTGGCCTACGAATATGACGTCCCAGATTCACTGAACAACCTAAACAATAGACTTCAATTAATATTAAGTGTGTAAATTTAATTACTATTGATGGCGCGGCTATTTAGACTTTAGCTGCGACATACTTGAAATTTTAGTTCTTATGTTATTACGTTTGGACCTTTAAACCTTGAAGATGACACCACCACTTTGTCTCGAATCGTCTGGCACCAATTATCGAGTGAGGTGGTGACCTGTGCCAAGAAAACGAAGGGCCCTAATGTTTACGTTGTTTGTTTATTTATTGTGAATTTGCTATTCTTGAGGCGGTACAACTCAGTTTGTGTAGAGACTTTGCTGCGGCCTGACAACCTGAGGAAGCAGTGTTCAGTGTCCGGAAAGGGTAAGAACCTTTGAGTTCTCGAAAGAGCTCTCAATGTCTCTGGGACCAACAAGTGTTCTATCCATTGGATAAAAGGGCTCCTTTCCGGACGGAATTTATTCAGGGCCTTAACCTAAGCAGTCACTTCCAAATGGTGCCGAGGTTAAGAATGGAGGACTGTACCTCCAATATGCATATATCTCCAGGGTTGTGTGTTTGAGTGTTTTACCTTTCACTAACATCATTATATAATTAAAACCCTTCGGAATGCTCGAAAGAAACGTGTCTGTGGTATATGGTGAAATTTTAAATTTTATATAAGCCTATAAGTTTTCAGTATGAACATATATTACGAACCTGTGCGGCATAAGGAACAAATAAAATAATATAATTGGAAGTATTGAAAAAATCTCTTTCACTCTTTGGTATATATTGTTTTCTAAACAGAAAAATGCCAGGCTTTAGAAATAACCGTTCTGCATATATATATGCTTTTGTTTGTGTGCGCGTGCATGTGCGCGCGCGTATGTGTCTCCGATTACAATTTATGAAATTATCTGACGTTCACAAACTTGGCACAAACATTTTCCCAGGAACACAAACACGGCCCTTTTTAATTGCCTACAAACTGAAATAATATTATGGAAGAAGAGTTACATCGTGAGGTGGCAGAGGCACTTGTGCCACTTACATGTAATTTACGAATTGGAGTATGGTGTTTGGTTTTGAAATAATAAGCAGTTACAGAATAATATTTCTCTAGAATTTAAAATAATACCATTATGGCTCTGCAAAAATGTCTTCAGTTTTCGGTTTGCTGCTTATAACTAATGAGCCATTAAAATTAGGCAAGAAAAATCCTGCACGTTTTTAGGCATTCGCCTGAAATCTCTTTTGGGATGCTGATCTAAGTCACGTCCGCAGATTGGAAAGACTTCACATCAAGAAATCTAAACCCTTTGTTCCCTGTCCTTCCTGCTGGGATGCCGATACTAATGCATCATAGCCCCCTTTCAGCAGTTCCTTCGCTACATGCAGTCTCAGGCAACCAATACGAACAGCGGCGGAAGTGGAATTTTGTTGAAAGTCATCTTATACATACTTACACATTATTTACAAGACGAAACAGAATGCTAGCACAATTTCTCCCTAGCGTAATACCTTGTTAAAAGCATGTAGGAAATGCTACGTTATGAGACCTTAATTTTGAAGATACACGTCACTGTCAGAGAGCGCAAGGTATCAACCGATCAAACCATGACGGTCTCGTAGTTACAGCAAGTGTTCGGAGCGGCGTCCGTCCACCGAAGACACTGCGCAGAATCGCTCCCACGCCTCTCGTTGTGCTTCTTTAGCCTGCTCACAGGAAAGGATCTGTTTTATTTAGTTTTGCCCACCAAAATTGGTCCCCATATCCAAACCATCGTCCTGGCCAGCTTAGATTCCATCGCTGCCAGATACCTTGGCCATAGTGTGCTGGGGTTTACATCATGATAAAACCACTTCCTTTTGCCTCACAGCTAGAGGCACATCTTCAAGAATATGGGGCAGAACGGTTTCCAGCGAAGCAATGTATCCTCCAGACGTCAATCTTCTTGATGGCATTTAGGGCGCGCGACAGTGTTCTCGAGAGTAAACAGCAGGGCGTTAAAACTGAAGCCGACTTGATCTCCACTTTCTATATCACAAGGATTACACGGTTCTCACGCACCCTCACACTTAAAAACAAAATTCGTTTTCAAGGAGGACGTCCCATTCTGTTGTATGCAATAATAAAATTAGAAATAGTACTGTCAACGTAGCGACTCGCTACGGGCTGGACGGTCCGGAGATCGAATCCCAGTGGGGCGAGATTTTCCGCAGCCGTCCAGACCGGCCCTGGGGCCCACCCAGCCTCCTGTACAATGCGTACCGGGTCCCTGTCCCGGGGGTAAAGGGCCGGGGCGTGGGGCTAGCGACCCCATCCCCTTCTCGTGCCGAGGCTCACGAAAGGGTAGAGTTCTACCTCTACTCCCCCTCTTGGGCCCTCAGGACCTGTTATAGGGTGAACCTTTACCTTTACTGTCAACACAACTCTCATCTTTACTATAAATCAGCTTTTAGTTTACTAGTTGCGACTGTGGAAACTAATAACTAATTTATCACATTTTTTTTTGACGGTACACTTTCTAATTTTAATTTTAAAAACGTCGATCCCAGTGGCCGCACTGTCTAACAGGTTGGGCTGCGGCCTGTCGCTTGCTGGGATTGTGGGTTCGAATCCCACCGGTGGCATGAATTCTGTCTCTTGTGAGTGTTGTGTGTCGTTACGTAGAGGTGTCTTGCCTCGGGCTGATCACTCGTTTAGACGAGTCCTAATGAGTGTGGTGCGTCTGTGTGTCATCGTGAAACCTCGGTAATGAGGAGGCCCTGGACCACCTGGGGGCTGTTGCGCCATTTGAAAAATAATTACAAACGGTTCTTCTGTCCACGGAGTGCTGTGTCAAATATACTTATCTGCAGAGTTTTGACATCGTAACCATACACAGAATTGTGTCTCCGAAAGATGATCTTCTGGAGACACAATGCATTCCGCGCGTAGTGTTGTGGATACAGCTGCTGGTCACGAGGTACTTCGCTGACCCTCGCTTGCTGTAATCCCTATTACCGTGACATTTTGCACGAGATTCTTCGCGGCTGCAATTTTACAGCTGGAGTTGTGTCACCTTTGTTAGCGTACGTCCACAGAGTCGGTGAAGGACGTGCATTCACGCGTTTCATATGTGTCATATTTTGTCTCACGAAGACGCCACTCCAGTGATCGAAATACGTTAGCGTATGGATGGTGTGCATCAGAATAACGTAGTGCTTGTTGCCGTGTGTTGGTACCAGCTGGACTACAAGTGAGAATGACGGTTAAGAGCAAGTCGCAGTCTCCGTTGTGTGCGTGTGTGTCCTACGATAATTCACAGCTGAGCCTTGCAATGCGCGCCATGTTTTGAGACATCTTACCTCGCCGTGACAAGCAACTTTGCGGACAAGTGTGTTTCTTCATTTTAGAGTGACGTGTATTTCGAAAGACTGAAGTCCGAGGACGTTAGTTATGTAATATTTTAATCTCTATTCTTTAACAAGGAAGCACGCTGTTATTACTTCACCCTGAAGAAAATGGCAGCACGTTCCGCTGAAAAGTCACTGTCGACCCACAGAGCTGTAAACTGTCCAGACGAAGAGGACCATCAACTGAAACTTAACAGTCATCAAAACTGGGAGCATTAGTTTGTAACGTAAGGTTCACATATATCCGGGTTTTCCCGGACATGTCCTCTTTTTCAGGCTCCAGAATTCTTTCCGGAGGAATTTTTTAATTTTACAAAGATGTCCAGGTTTTTGGACTTTGCCTATAATGACACTCAATTTATCGTTGGTCGTTAGATACGTTATGGTTCAAACATTTCGTAGGCAACGTTTCAACTTCAGAACTTATTTTCAGGGTCACTTCCGGTTGTTCCGAATGCATGGTCGCACAGCTCGCTTCCGGGCTTTCATTTTGAATTGTGTGCAGCGCAGTGGACGACTTGTGGTGCGCAGCTTGGTTCGTGTGTCGCTTTCATCGCGTTCTTACAAGGAGGAAAAGGAAATCCAAATTCACAGACCAACTTAAAATCAAGTGTTCATGTTTCCGAAATGGTCGCGACAAGTGGGAAGCCGAATATTTGGTATGTAAACAGGAACATATGTGTCTGTGGTGAACAAGGATGTTCTTGATATTCCAGCCCAAGTGGAATAATCTCTTTCGACCAAAATTTGGAAACCCCCTTTGCCGCAGATATGTCCTGTTTTATATGGTCGATAAGTGGGAAATGTTCCCTTTTCCGGTTATGGATGTTTGGTAACCCTATTTTATCATGGCTTCTTGTGTTTGGACTAGATGGTTATGGAACCTAAGTAGAATGACAACGCAGGGAGCTGACCGAAGTATTTGTTGAAAGAACTGCCTAGTGCCATTTTGTCTAACACAAATCCCACATTTACCTGGGGTCTATCATGTGAATCTGTGATAGGATCCCTCTAGTAACCGTTTGAACTGTGGCTCAGTATCATGCAGTATTCAGTCTTAGATTATCTCTCGAGCAGGTATCATCGTCTGAAGACACGCAACCTTGAATTTACGTAGAACGTGAGAACGAATGCAGGTAAGAAGAAAGGAGACAAGTCCGACGATTCTGTGGTACTGACCATGTATCTCCAAATAATATCTTCACTTCTTAGTGAAACAGTGGAAAGTAACGGGTTTAACACAATTTCGTCAAATTTTTTTTCAGAAAACAAGACAGGGAACTGGAATTTTATTACGTATAATTTAATGGAAAATAGAATTCTTTATTTTCGCCGTGATTTAATTACTCTCTTACAAGTGCAAAAAACTGTTTTAACAGGATTCTTAAAGAGGTGCGTTAACTTCAGTTTTAGCTTAATATAAACTTTTTAATTCACATAAATCACACAACTTCCACTATCGCCTTTAAAGCAAAACCAATTAGGCTGAACCAAATTAAATGTAGGTTGGGCTGGAAACAGAAATGTGTGTTACTTGCTGGTTACTCTCCAATTGCAGCAACACAGTTATCGACATGCAGAGCCAGCGCGTAGCTAATACCTTGTGAAATGTAATTCCAAGGCTGTCATTGTCAGTTCATCTGCATACAATTCCGGCGTTTCGCAGGCCATAACTACCAACTGGACTCAATCACTGACGGTCGTCTTGCATTCTGGTTAGGCATATGAAGACGATGGCTAGTACTGAGGTGCCGCTTCACACAGCTGATATTCATGAGCGTGAAGTTGTCCTGAATTTATAAAACATTACAAAATACTCAAAAAGTTATTTTAGTTCAATCCGTTGGAAGGAATAGTGGAGATAAACACGCGTTGCTCTAATTCTGTAAAAAAAAAGGCAGGCAGTGTACTTATAACGAAACAATGATGCGCGTTCGCGTAACCATTCTTGCCATGGCAAGCAAAATGTATTATATTCTGAGCGTATGCCTGTAGCCTTCGTTATCCAGCATTCAAAGCCGTATTATATTGTAATCTGTTACCTGTCTGGCTCTACCATATTCTTTCCCATTATCTCATAAACGGCATGACTTTCGGAAAAAAGTTATTGAATATTCAATGTGTGTTTTGATTTTCTGTACAGCTTTTCGTCTGAAATAATTCTCAGTGTAAGAAGAACTCCGCCAGATATTATCATAAATGTACATTTGTCTTCATATAAAGTAACCGTTATTCTTGTTATATTCTAATGAAAGTTGGATTTTTCGACAAATTCCCACAAAATACACAAATATTAAATTTCATGAAAATCCATGAAGTGTAAGCCGAATTGTTCTATACGAAAAGTCAGAAGGACATACGGACGAACAGAGAAACACGACGAAGTTACAAGTGGTTTTTCGCAATTTTGCGAACGCGCCTAAAAACCGACAAACTGTTATTGTCTTCCGGAAAATTACTACCCAGTTATGTGCTTCTCTTGATCCACGAAGTAATCTATGTCAACTATAATTCTTGGGTAAACTTAGAACTGTCTAGCACAGCCTGCAGATGCAAAATATTAATCCTGTTACGTTGGACGTCAATAGTGTGTGTTACATTAAGTCTTGAATTCTGTGGGGCTGCTGATGAACGGTTAGGAGTTATAGCAGCGTTTGCCAGCAAGGACCAAAGCGCACGAGCGCCTGCATCGTTCGTTTGTTCTTACCCTATAATAATCCAACTTAATCCTCGACTTGCGAGCTCGCCCTGCCTGCCCCACATCCACGAGGGATTATTAAAACTGCTCCTAGAGACCTAACGAGTTGCCAAGCGCGATAAAATTAGGGCCAGCGGTTTGTTTATAGGGGTGATTAAGGGGGAGGTGGAACTTAAAAATGCATGCAGAATGTGTCATAAATGGAAGCAATCATGTTGTTGACCTCAGGCGTCTCGTTAAGGCATGAGTTTGGGGCTGCACAAGTTGTACAACACTGACTACGGTGTGTTGTAGCCACAGATACTTGGTAAGCCAAGGACATAGCCCACGTGCGACAACACAGCTCGTACATCATAAGCACACTGAAAATTATGTATAAATTTATGTTTATTATTTGTGTAAAATATTTGAAAATTAAAGAATTACGCTGGCTCTGTCATTGTGAAGATTGTGGCCTGTAAGGATAACAATCCAGTAAATGAAGTAACTAATAAAGTTTGAAGCCTGAGAGAAAATAATTTATAACTTCGACCTTAGGGAAGTTATACTTGTAAGTCTCTAACATATTTAATATGATCAGAATTTAAGGGAAAAGTACCACCTTAATCTGGTTTGATATGTAATTACGAACAATTGTACTCGAATTAAAACCATTCGGCAATTGCGTATTTTAGCGCAGTGCTGTGTAATATAATAGTAGTACAATTTTGAGTCGCACAAAAAATATTTATTGAAGGGTTTGCCACTTTTCCAATTCACCACATGTTGCGGCACAGTTGTAATCTTCATCCTATCTACAGGCTGTCACACGTGCAATGATTCTGGGTTGTAGTGAAGGGAAGATTAAAATTAGAACCTGAGCCTTCTTAATTTGATCACACAGAGGTTAGGCCTATTTCGAGAGGAGCACAAAGCTTGTCATTACGCAATTCAAAGCAGCCTCCTCTTACTTCCTCCATTCTTACAGATAGATGGCTCATGTAAAAGTGAATCATCTATTAAATTAGCCAAGCTTAATATCTCTCTGTCATTCACAAGTTAAGACAGTAGAATATCTGAATTCAGCAGCTTACTGTACAAGGGAGAAGCCTGGAGACACATGGAATCGGGTTTAAACCCCAAACTTCAGTCCCTCGTTGCTGGAGATATTATTTATAGCATAAGGAATTAAGTCGTATCTATATTTATATTTATCAATAAATAACAACTTTATTTGGTATCCACATTGAAGGGATGTAGTAGTCTTATAGACATTTAATAATGCATTAAGAGGTATATCAATAGACAGCTAAATATTTCTTCGAAACTCTCACAGGATATATAACCTTAGGACAGATAGGGTCGCGTCAGTGTATATCAAAGAATTCTGATTTAACTCTTCAGGTTGTCACGGTTTTGAATGTTCAGGATCCCATATGCTGTTAGTTTCTTCTTCAGTTCTGATATCCTGGGATTTGAAATTGTATGATCTCATAAGCGGATACCGACGATTCTGATGAACATGGTGACTTACGTACACCTTGAAGGTGGAGGCAACAAGTGTCTTTGAAACACTGGTATCCTCCTACATTACCAAAAATTATTATATTTCTTCAAATGACAACCTGAGTATTACCTGTGGAGTCCATATCTAGATACGAAATTCGTAAAATTTTCCAATTCATGCTTTAACGGGTATGCCCCCTAGTGAAGCTATATTGTGTTCACATTTTGGTAACGAAAAATGGTATTAGATTTGGAACAGGGATAAGTATAAAAGTAAAATTGTTGGTAGAAGTAGACCCAAATCCTTCGAACTGCGAAAAACACCGTTTTCAGCAAACTTGGCCTTCTGTAAAATTTGACTAAAATAATAAATACTGGATTTTATATCTTGATATAAAGGAAGCGATTATTTGAAGTTGGAGAATTGCCGTCTGTCTCACAACATTTAATCGGATGCGCAAGCCACGGCTTGCGATTTTGTTTAACCGCATTTTTAACGAGGAAGTCTTCTTTAAATATATTGTCACTTTGTAGCAAAAGATGTAAATTTACGTTTTGGCTATGCTTAAAGTAATCGAGGCGGTGAATATGAAAAATTCAATTTTCTGGGATGTTACCCTTTGCAGTATGACACAGTTTACAGACCTTTAGGTGTACTATGCTACACTTCTTTTCTGAATTGAAATTGGAGACCAACATTTCTCCGAAATGTTCGTATACTTTCACCAGCCAGCGTGGCGACACATAAATCAAGATACAATTCGTGAACATTGTGTGCAGAGTGTATTTATATTGAATGTTAAAAGAAAGTTAATTTTCTTGTGCTGACGCGTATGAAGAAAATAATTCAGATCCGCCTGTTCTAAAATTTCTTGTGCCCAAATATTGCTGAAGAAACACACACATCCGACGATTTAATAAACTAGTATCTACCAGAGGAAACCTTGCCAAATGACGCGAACTGTTTTGATGTTAGTGCCAAATTTTAAAAAAATGTGTGTCTTGCCATACAGGTTAAGAACCAATTCAGATGAAGTTACAGATGAAAAGCCCTTCCATAGCGGATAAAATAACGGCTGATAGCCCGTGTAGTTCCACTCCAATAGGCCTTATTCCAAAACTTTACGTCTTAGGCTCATAACAGATTCTGATGCTTGCAGGAGAGTTACATTTTGTGACCAATCAAATGAGTCAGACTTTATTTAATCCCTAACATTTTCTAAATTATTTGTGAGAATTTTACACTGATTTTTAAATCCATACTTATTAATTGTTACTTCACACAGGCAGATACTTTTAATTGTAAATGGAAGCAATTATGACAAAAGAACATGAAGGCTCTTGGTTTATTCTTTAGTTTGCTGGGTTGCAAGTTGGTGGGTTGGTTATTTACGTAGTAGTTAAGTAACCAGTCAATTTTAGGACTTAAGTGGAAACAAGCCTATTGGCAATGTTCTTTGTTATTGGCCTATTTTACTAGGCCCTGATGATAGATGAGTGTGAAGTGCTGGTGGAATGAGAACGTGGGCAGCGCGAAGTACCCACAATAGCCTGTCCCAGTGCAACGCTTTTCACATAAATTTCACGCAGACTACCCTGAGATTTAGCGCGGTCCTCAGCAGTTACGTTAGTAGTAGCTAATATGATGACCTACTTTGTGTCGTACGAGCAAAACAATTCTGATTTCCTCACGTTCACACTGAAATAGTCTCAATATGGCTTTATTACAACCAGATTTACCGCTACTAATTCAGATATTCACCTCCATTTCTACGTTTCTTCTTTTGTCCTTATTAAAAAAAATTTTCTCCCTGTACTTGGAAGTGAGCAGTGATGTTGATTTTGTGTATCATATTTCACGCCAATATGGAGTGTGTAAAGTTTGTTCTCTCCTTAAATTTGCAGTTTCGTAGCTAAACCTTTGATAGTGTATTTGATGTCCTCTTTTATGGAAAAATTTCATCACCGTTCTGCACTTTCTGTAGCGTCCCTGAGGGCTATGTTCGGGCAGATCCTTTACACAGTGTTTATAAACGCTTTATGCAGCAACATTAAACACACTGCCATCTCTTGGTTGATGATATAACAGTTTCTCCTGTTATGAAATCTGTTAATGACTGTTTACTTTTGCCGTTCGATATTGACGCTGTACATGGCTGCTGTCCTGTGAATTTTATGAAACTTAACATCTGTAAAACAAGGGTCATATATTTCATCTGAAAATCCGAACTGTTGACTTGCTATTATATGCTCCTATACTCCTCGTTATACGTACTGATTACGTTAAAACGTGGCGCTTTTAGCGTCTGTAAACTCTGTTTTCACCGACCCGTAACATGTCTGTTCTCTAGAATTGTCAGCAAAAAATAACTCTCGTGTATTCCAGTTCCATTTTTTGTTTCTAACTTAACTGACGGAAAGACTGTGCTCTTACGAAGGAGAATAAATATTGTTTAATTAAAATAGGATATTGTTTATTGTAATTAGTGTTTCAATATTTGCATTGCATTCCACACATTTTACGCCTATATTTAAAACATCTGCGCATACTTTCAGTTTTGTCTCTTTCCGTTCAGATAATTCTAATAGTGATGCATTCAATGAATTTCGGCCCATATTTTTGTGGCTTACTTGTTAAGAGATATTTTTATTATTTATTTACTGTTTTCGGAACATCAAAGAAACCCAGTTCTTCGGATTTTAAATTCGCGTTAACCTTTTAAAGCCTAGCGGTAACTTTACGTACGACCAGGTTTAAAATTAAAAAATTCTACGTGGTGCCCATATTGTGTTTATGTGTTTTGTACGAATCTCAGAACAAATAGCAACTTTAGCCTTATAAAATATTAAAAGATTGGTTCTTATAACTGAAGTAGAGAGTGTTTACAACGCGGTACGCACCGAGTCCTTATATAAAACAGACACGCTTCGTCTTTAAAGAATTAATATAAATTTCTAAATATGATTTTTTTTTCATCATGTGAAATGCTGCTTGCATTGAAAAAATAGACCATATTCTGATGATTGTAAAGTACCTTCTGAAAACTGCAGGATCATATCCGTTGTCACTATACTCAATCATTCAGCAAGCTTGTTTCTTTTGGTCCATTTTTAAGCGCGTTCGCCATATTGCAAAAAGTGACAAATAGTTTCGTTATGTCTGTCTCTGTCTGTCAGTCAGTCAGTCAGTCAGTCAGTCAGTCAGTCAGTCAGTCAGTCAGTCTGTCTGTCTGTCTGTCTGTATGTCTGTCCGTCCGTCCGTCCGTCTGCATGGAACAACTCGGCTCCCAATGCACAGATTTTCATGAAATTTTGTATTTGAGAGTTCTTCGAAAATATGCCGGCAAAATTCAAGTTTCATTCAAAAATGATGAGTTTAAAGGGTACGTTACATGAACACCCTATTATTTTATGATAACGTCTTGCTGAATTCTTCTCACAATAAGACATGTGTCGGACAGATATAGGACAGAAATTCAAACTCACATTTTATTATGTTCAATACCGTTTTTCGAAAGTCGTGCTTTTTGAGATAATGTGGAAAAAATATAGTAGAACCAGACAAGCCACTCATGACAATGTGCGTACTAAGGCTCATTTGCATTGCATGCTGAATAAGTAAGTCTACAGACACACATTCAGAATGTATAATACTTATTGATTTGTCACGGCAACAATGGTTAGGCGAACGCGTTACAATGCTGCATGTATAGGTACGTTGCCTCCCTTGTATCCCTACCTCATTAGTCTCTTCCAAACGACGCACTCTGTTTCCTGTCCACATGCTTTGTAACTCTGTCGTAGCCATGACAGCTTACTTCCTCTCATACTACATGTTAAATATAATTGATTTTATATTTCAAATATTCTAGAATATGCAGTCTATTCCTAATTATTTTACGAGCACATCTTGTTATTTCGTTTATAATATAAATAAGTGTATGTAATATTTTATCACATAAATTTCATTTTGGTTCTGTCTTTTCCTTTCTTTGTCCACATTTCAGTCTCAAATATAAGTTCCAGTAAAATACGGTACTATAAATCCAGCTAATATTAAGCTAATCGTTTATAGAGCTTCTGTACTGCACTTCACAGCGCACAAGACAAACTCATTCTCATATTCTGTAGAAAATTTTAGATTTCCGTGTTTGTGAATATTCAGCTTCTGCCGGTTTCCTTTTTTCAAATCGTAGTCTGAATACCAGCATTGCGGAGGAGCGTACTGTCTCCGTATTATGGACAATCCTATGTCAAGAAAAGCAGAACACTTTCATCGTATGAGAGTTGGGGTTTTCAAGACAGTAGCTACCGGCTTAACGGTCTTATAACACTCGTGTACACAGATATTTACAAAAGTTTCGAAGTAAGCTTGTCTCCGTTTTCAGCGTATGAGGATAAGCTATGCAGGAAAACCCGTACAAAATGACATTTGGCAGAGCCACTAGCTTGTATTAGTTCTGTCGTGAGCACGGTCGAAACACTACGTTCTCTCTGCATGGCTTTATATGCTTCCCTGAAGATAATGCTAGTAGGTTTCTAGGAAAAGCTTATCCTAAACGGCGTGACGTCAACAAAATCCTAAGCTTCAAAGTGTTTTGTATGATGTTTTTACAATCAGCAACACTCGTTGAATGCTCTTTCGTTCTCTAACCGTCCAAATCGGCACTCGTTCCCATCATGGATAAATCTTGAAATTTCCACCACCTCTTTCCTAATTTTAAGTAATTTTCTGACGGTTAAAGCGCAGATATTTTTGAAAGCTACGAATTCAAAACCTAGAGATTTAATAAGGAATTTTAGGTTTATTTCTTCTGGTTTTTAAAGATATTTGTTAAATCGCGTGTCCCAAGTCTTTCTGTGCGGCCTGCAGTGTGAAGTCTCTGAAGTAAGCAAGAGTGTTTTGAAGTCGGTAATAGTATTGTTTATTATTTATTTTTGCTGAACACATAATTTTATTTTAATAATTTTGAAATTAAATTTAGTAGGTGGAACTGTACAGACTATGTATGAATGTTATTTAAATGAGACATCTTAATGATTACACCTTTTTATCTGTTGTTTGGGGATTGATGGTGACAAAACCGGAGAAATAAGCTTAAAAAATAAATATTAATGCGAGATTTGAGGATTTTACAGATGTTCCCAAAGATTCAATTTTTTTGCTATGTAACGCTGTGTCAGCTGGTATATATTTACGGGCGTTTCAAAAGATCATAATCCTTTAATTTACAGGGTCAAGCAGGACTCTTTGAATCTTCAAATAGTCGGCTATACTCGTATAGAATTTTTACATTATGTTCATCATGCCCTTGGAGTTTTAGTACAAGATGCAAATCTATTCCTTCTCCAAGAAGCAATCAGTCACAGCAAACTTCTGCCTGTGACTGGCTACGTATTATTACTTTTGAAAAGGTTACACCTCCTGTACAGGCGACGTGTATGCACTTCCCAGCGCAGCAAGAAGGTATAGTGGTTTAATAATTAAATATATTTTCTACAATTTTTTTGCGTAATTAAAAATTTATGAACTGCTGCTAATCTACTCTTGATGGAGATATAATTCATTGAAGTTAAGAAGCACGTAACAGTGGGTGTTGTTTGGTTTTTAAACAAAACGAAGACGGAAGTGCCACTAAATTACAGCAAGAAGATTAAGCAATTTTTCTTCATTTTCTTCTTTGCTCACGTATTACTCTCTTACTACAGACAAAATAAAAAAGAGGAGGTTGATATCAACGCCTCGAGTGGAAATTAACACAGAACGCCCACGGCTTAATCTGACTGAAATGCGGATACCGTTACTGCAGCTGGGCAGAGTAGCGGAAGAATAATTAAGTAATTGCTAGAAATATAAATAAGTAATTACTTAAATAACTCGCAGGTCCAAATTATGTGACCTTCGCAGAATATTATTAGAATTTTCAATTAAAGAAATATTGGGAAGAGTAGCACTTAGAAAACCTAGATAATAAGGGTAATATTAAGGTGGGTATTAGAAACAAAACAGACGTTTCTAGTAGGAATAATATGAATGTCAAAGTGCAAAATGTCTTTCAGCTTGCGTGGCCATCACCAGAAGTACCGGATTGGTTTAATAGTGAGCATGAGGGTGTCCATCGTATGAATCGTACTGTAATATGACCCTGTATATTGTGATGGGTTGTACCATGCATTGATAATTGGAGTTTGTTGGTACTTTTGTTTTCTGTAGAAATATAAAATTTCCAAATCTATTAAAATGTTTAGCGTCAACACTATAAATATTTTAGAGGAAATTATTTAATCGCAATGAAAATATATATGCAATCAACAATGTAAAGATGTCGTTCCAAAATATGCCATAACTAAATATCCTCCTGCTTCCCCACATTATAAGTATACAGGATTAAGACCCAAATTAAACCTTTAAATATTAAATATAAACGTTCTATATTAGAAAATCAACTAAGTAAGAAATAAAAAATTCATCTAGATGCAAAATATCTATGGGATAATCCGTGGTCTTGCTTGCAATCATCCATAGATTACACAATACATAATAAGTTCAACAATGAGTAAGAGAATTGTACAAAAACCTAGATATCCTGTCAACTGCATATAAAACGCAACATATCCAAAATAAGACGTCTATTGCTTAGTCGTCAATAATCTGATATTATCTTCTTTAATGATGAAATAGCTTTTCTCAAAAACGTTTTAATACATCGTAAACGAAAATACTGAATCCTTGAAATGCTCCTCGAAACAAAAACAAATATTAACTTTCTTCCCAAAGACATAAAACACCTTTATGTACATTCTAACGAAATAATTAATGAAACGACCAAAAACACATGAAAATCATTATCCGAATAGAAGAAAACTTTAACAAAATGCTGCAGTTGAAAAAGCGGATAAGGCAAGAATATTGTTATAATGAAAAGACGAGAATATCGAGAAAAATTAATGATTTTTTAAATTCTAATGAGTTCTTGATTTTTAATCAAAATCCCACCATCTGCTTTCAAAGACACATTAGACGTTTCTTAAACGCTAATATGCCCCTTATAAATAGAAACAAAAAGGGACATTTATAAATCTCAATCCATCTCATCCAGTTATAACATGTCTTATTAAAACCGTTAAACCTTATTCTTCTACAGACCGGTATTAAATCGGCAGAATGCCCCGGGTTAAGAATTGGCTGAGTTCGTTTACAAAAAGGTATTGTTATATATAAATTTACCTATTATTTCAATGTTAAACATCCGTACACTCCTTAGACATTAAGAATATTTGGACTAATATTCACATCGAAGAATTAATCTGAATGTTGGATGCTGAAATCGAAATTTCTTGCAACGAGGACACAAAAAATAAATTTACAAACTTATGTGGAATTATTAAACAAAATTATCCTTCCTGTGATGGTAAATTGTATATAAAAATTACGGATCAGTAGTGGGGTTTCCCTCTTCAGCACTATTTTCCGAAATTTCTTTACAGCAGTAGCACTTTAACAATTCCGCACAGGTTTTAATGCCTCAGACTATTTTAGGTATGTAGACGGTATACTTATCATGATATATTCAGCATAAAATTCTTTCTTAACGGTTTTAAATACCTTAGCCAAAAGCTGACATTTACAGTGGATCAAGAACCCAATAACTTCTCAACTATCACAATAACTAGAAATAAGAATATATTTCAAATTGGTATATCGGAAACAAACTATACAACTATGGCGGAAGATTATTGCAACCAACTGGAATATAAGCATGCTTCTGTATTACATAAATACACAACGGCTATGTCCCACAAATAATACACGAAAAGCTGAAAACCCCTGAAAATCTAATAGATTTTTACGCAACAATTCTTATAATTCTGAAATGATTGTTAATCTGCAGAGCAAATGATCAACGATCACACACGAAAAGGAGAACTAAAGTACGCAACATGTTCTTACTTTAGTGAAGGAATAAATTTTTTCATCAAATTACTTATATACACAAAATGAAAGTAGCCTTACAAACTTATAATTCTTTTAAGAAATTGTTACGAAATAAAACTAGATTTTAATAAGCAGTATTTGAAATCAGGTGCCTACCAACGTATTCTGAATGTACCAAACGATATGTCGGACAAGTTGAAAAACATTTCTCAGCTCAGTTTGCTGAGCATGTGCAAGCATTTATTAAAAATATTTACAATTCGAAATTTTCTCGGCAGTCACTAGAAAACCAACATCCTACAGGCACAACTGATAGTACTTTGCAAGCCATGTACCGCGACAAAGAGACCGAATCTTAATAACGTAGAGAAATTTTATGTTTGTAGAGAAACCAAAAACACAAAACAACTGAACAATCAATACACGGTACGGCCCAAAGATATCTTCACGGCCTCATTACAGGATAATTCATACGGTGACCGATGTCAACTTAAACAAGTTCACTGCTCCGTTGGTCTGTGTGCAGTGCGGACGCACCCCTGCTACGTACGTAAACCTTAGCCTACCACGTAAGTTTTTCATTTCATTGTCCAGATTGGCATTTCATTATTGTCTCTATAAATCTCTTATTTTCTGTCTTTAAATTTTAATATGGCTTTTTTATCATTTTATTTCCTGAAGCACACACATGTAAGCGGAAACACATTCAACTTCTTGAACATAAATAAATGAATTTAATTTGGAATATAGCAAGCATTCTTGAAGCACATCCCTCTTATACACAGGTGTACCTGAAATGCTTGAACAAACTTAGGACTCAGTTCCCCAGAGCAAAGCAAGGAGAAAATTATAACATTTATCCCCAAACACTTAGTTTTCAAGCTACAGGCCAAAAACGATTTGACTTAGTCGATTGATTTCAACATAAACAATGAAGGCTCGGCCAAGACAACTGTCCACCGCTATAGCAGTCAACGCATTTTAATGCCTATCAAACCACTCGAACCGCCTCGGGAAACTGAAGCAGTGCGACAGTCCATGATCAGACGTGTCTATGCTTGAAGTAATTCAGATGGAAGACATTTTTAGCAATTGTTGTAAATTACGAATTTATAAACAACAAGATCTCAACGGTTGTTACACTGGGAACGTATTGTAAATGTGTAATATCAGCAGTATTGAAAATTTATATTTTAAGGTATTTATTGCTGAATGCATTGTTTCAATTAAACTCAAGAAATATTCAATTCCGGACATATGTCTTTCAGTACTTTTGTTTGTTTTATATGACAAGCCCATTCTTGAGTACTGTCCAGGGAGTTTAGAAACACCATGTATATAAACGTACCATATTTGGGTTTCGATATATTCCGCTACGTATGTCCATTTTTAATTATCGTCAGAGAATAATTCCCGTGTTTAATCTAAAGTAACGTAACGCACCGTACTGTATGGTACAGTATATAAAACATACTATTTAATGAGCTTTACATTTTATATATTTCCCACATTAGATATCTGTTTATAATGGATATATTTTGACTAACACATTTTTGTTAAAAAGGAATATATTTGTTGTACTATCTTATAGTGCACATTTCCCTTCAAGTTTCGGCTAGACAAGCCATCTTCCGAGAGACTTGGTCACAAAGGAAAACTGGATGTATTTAACCAAAAGGAAAAAAGACTCGCTTACAGAGGAAAATTGGAGTATATTAATACCATATATTTAATATATATCCTCCTTTGTCCTTGAGTCTCCCTGAAGATGGAGTATTTAAGTTGAAACACGTAGAGCAATATGAAGTATAAAATACTGCTACGCGTATATTTCGTCACAAAGGTGCAATTAGTTGGAAAAATGTACAGTAGATACCTTCAATGGAATTTGGTAAGCACGTTTACAGACGCCTGAAATGGCGGATTAAACCAGCAACAAATTAAGATTAAACGGAGTACTAATTTTAAAAGAACTTGTATGTATCTTATTTCAATAATAGTTTTTTCCCCACGTTTCGCCTTATTGGACTGAAAGACGTTTTAAACCTTACACAGGTATTTTGTACAAAAATGAGATCTCACTCATAGTATTATTATCGTCACTGTATACATGACTTTATATAACATTTTTATTAGGAACGAATACCTAATGATGGTCATGTAAGCCGACAAATATAGTACACTTTGATATTCAATAAAATGTTCAACATTTTTTTGAGATGACACAGCCCCTTTTTATTATTCAATTACAGACATATTTTTACTCAAAACAGTTGTAAAATCGTGGTATACGAGTGTACGATTGTTTTGAGCACAGCATGTACCTCTATTTCAATGTTTTCTTTCTCATTACATCTGTTTTCATCTCATTCCGTCTGAATTAAAATCACTCCTTCCTCTTACCCTGATCATTAACAGCAAGACAAAGAGTTGCAGCTTTATAGAAGACAGGGTACAAAATCACCAGAGTGTGTTGATGTGTATGTGCTAGCCAGAAGGCCTAAGCTTGGATTCTCCTGCTGTCAGATGGGGCAGGATGCCTCATCTGATTATTTGGACTCCACAAGAAAGGTAGCCTTTTTTTTCCGGAGTATTTTTTGCCAGTGTCACAATACATATTTTAGTAGCTCAGGTTTTAAAGAAGAAATGGTACTCATAAAATGAAATTAAAATTTACACATGTAACTCAAAAAAGGTTTGGCTAGAAGGATTCGAATTGCTTCCCAAATCTCTACTGCCATTCTCTCAAATATCTGTGCCAACCATGCCTGCTTCGCTTATTAGCAGGGATACGGAAGAATTCCATAACATCTTTGTGAGTCCTGCTTCAGATCCGCAGTAGGGAGCAAGAACGAGAAGAAGCAGAGAGAAAAGTTGAAACTGGCATAGTATGTGCTCTTCGCAAAATGTTATTAGAGCTATCAAATTAGGGAAGATGGATGGGCGCGACATGTAATGCGTATGGGGATACGAGTATAAAATTCGCGAAGTTTTGGTCGGAAAGCCTGAATGCTGGAGAAAAGCTGGAGGACCTCATGGTAGACGGAAGGGTAATATTTAAATTAATCTTAACAAATAGAATTTTATGGTACGAACTACAATTATTTGGCAAAGACATGCATTGCACTATAGATATATTATATGTTAAAATGTATTTTCAAAGAATGTAGGTAGAATCTGTGGACTGCGTTCCTTAATGTGGCTGGCCTCTTTCCAAGAATTCGCCAGCTCTTTGTAATTAAGATTATTCTAAATTATTCTATAAACACTTGAAATTAAATGTATGAAGTTTTCATCACATTCGCAGCTCCATTCAATACAGACTCTAACAATAGAGAATATACCGTATTTTTCATTGTAAAAGTCGTACCATTTTCTTTTGCGAGACGCTTTTTCGCTCTTAACAAGCTTATTGTTATAGTTTTCTAGAGCACGAATTATCTTTCCTTAGAAGTTTGCAGCTGTGCTTTTATTTGTATAAACTGTATTGAAATAATAAGCACCAGAATAACTTGTGTGTTCTTCCACGCATTGAAGCTCCAGCCATAGGAAACACGAATTTCATACAACAAATATTTTAAGTTTAGTGCCCATCTAAATGTAAACACGCACAACGTCCATAACAAAGAAAAACCGGTTGACACTTTTACGGAAAGTGTTCGCTGTTTGTACCAGGGCTGTGGAGTCGGTACACAAAAGCTCCGACTCCCACTCCCACTCCGACTCCTCGATTTTTAAAACTTCCGACTCCGACTCCAACTCCTCGATTTTTAAAACTCCGACTCCGACTCATTCATAAAAACTCAATATGCATTAATAATGGTAAAACTATAAGACATTTCATCACCACCACGTGAATCATCAGGCTACATTTTAGACTTATAACCTATATTTAAGTATAAGTCTAATGGTTACTGTAGTTATCAGGGCTCTGGAGCTGGAGTATCTAGTTAAGATTTTAGACTGATGTCGGAGTCGGAGCCGGTACATTTTACCGACTCCGACTCCACCTAAAAATTCCTTCTGATTCCGACTCCATCTAAAATTCCTTCCGACTCCGACTCCACAGCCCTGGTTTGTACTGAGAGTATGCAATACCCATAAATATATTCTGTGAGCAAAATTCAGACTCTTACCCTGAAAGAAAGCGATACATGTAACAGCCAGCGTAAGTTACGGAGTTAGATCAGTGCTTCTCAACCGGCAAAACACATTATGTGTTGGAACTGAGAGTCGGCTCGGGTGGGCAGTAGGTATCGAAAATACAAACTTTCAGTCACGACGAATATAACTTAATGGAAGGCATCCTCTTCTGTTGGTATAACCATAACTAATCACAAAAAATACCGTCAACCAAATTGTGTCTTTGTCATGTATATGAACTTCGAACAGATTTATAATGTGACGTGTGTAATAGAAACAAGGATACGTAATGGGGGAAAAAGTCTTTACAGGTATATAACCGGTTATAAAAAACGACGGGTAAACATAAGCAAACAACGCGGTTTAAGTAAAATTTAACCGTGAAAAGATACTTGGACACAATATAGGTCCGCATATGAAAAACGAAATGTAAACAGAAGCAAACAGCTCGATCAGAATAAAACGTAACCAGGGAAAACTACTCACACACAATATTCAACCGTGTACGAAAAGAAACATAAGCAGCTGCAAACAATTTGATCCGAAAAAGATGTAATAATAAAATGTACTCACATACAATACAATACAATACAATACAATACAATACAATACAATACAATACAGAACCGCGTATGAAAAATGAAGCGTAAACAGAAGGAAACAACTCGATTAGAATAAGATATAAACAGGAAAATGTACTGACCTACGTATATAAATGCAAGCTGATAAAGTTAATTTAGAACTAGATAAGAACGAATACCATGGTGGCAAAATAAACAATGGAATTACATCCGTCTCGCTTCTATGCACACGTAGTCAAAAAAGGATAAAGGAAACCTAGAACGACTCAATAAGTTAATTAGCAATCACTGCTACATTTAATAATCATTACTTTAACTTTCAGTCTTTACGTTTTAATTGCAACATAATCAGTCATCTACACGAATAAAAATTTAAACGTGCTTATTAGAAATTTAAAATATCTAAAGTTAAAAAAGTGTCGAAGAGAAATTTTAAATAACACAGATCCGAAATAATAAAGCCAATGCGAAGGTACTTCTACGTAATTTTAAATTGTAAAAAGTAAAATTGCGAGATGTGAGCTCTCAGATTGTGTATATATATATATATATATATATGGTTCTATGTTTCATTTGCTTTTTTGTACACATTTTCTCATTCTTTGCCTGATGATGGTCTTTTAAGACTGAAATATTTATCTCCACACTACATAATAAATACGCCGTTACGTTTTAGGAATGTTTTTGTGACTAAGTACGTTTAATATTGCCGTAATACTAAAATTTATATAACCGTAAAAATAAACGTCTTGAAAAATAAAACTTTTTCTTTTTGGTGTGGTGACTCTTCAAGGATTTTAATGAAGTAACCTGTGGGAGGCAGAATGGATATGCTGAGTTTCCTTTCTGAAAGCAAAAAGTTACTTTCTTTACCATCTGCTCACATGCGTGTGTGTGGTGCGCGAGTGTGCGTGCGCGCGTGTGCGTGCGCGTCCTATGATTCACAGGGTAGAAAACAATAATACCACTAAACAGCATCACCCGATACTTTTCTTTAAATATTCTTCGTGAGTTACGAACAGAAGCTTTGAATATTATGTGGATGAAATTTCAGGGTTCCTGGCTTTAAGAAGAGAGGGTAATACTCGTTTCATTCTCTAATTCTGTAGTACTACACACAGTTTCTTTCCTGCCGCGCGGGTTTCTCACTTTTCTGGACATTAGTTTTATGAGCAGGGCTTTGCCCTTTCCAGTGCCATAAGATGAGGCGCTTATACTTAAGAAGGTAATGTGTTGCTCGGTGCTGTAATATGCCAGATATTCTTTTCAGGCTCAGTGTTAAGATAATATGACGCTGCGTGTGATAAATTCGGGGCATTATGCAAATGTGGCTATAATTTTATGAAGGTGGAGACGCAGTAGTGGGGTTTTAATGGCGAGTCTGGTGCAATTACTCAAATTCTGAGCGAGAATATTCTTTCTTTCAAAAGAAGAGTAAAACCTTAATTTGTATGAATGAAATATGACATTTTGTGGATATTTTCATGAAGATTCAGTTTACAGCTAGGTGCATATTTACCGTTCGATAGCGGTGTAACATCTCACAAAAATTTAATATTCAGAAACACCGCGTGATAACATCAAAACTTGGATACTCTATAGAGTATTTAGAAACTCGTTTGTTTCAAATATGCAGAAATTTAAAGGACCCTCAGCTCTAGTGCTTGTTGTTCATAGTTGCATTTCTTTATTTTATCCGTATGTATCTCACAAATTCTGTTAAGTTATTGTTATTTATTATTACAGGGGGGAAATCTTCCTATCAGTAGAAAACTTGAGGTTATATAGTCTGATACACTAAGAGCAGCTTTAATTAAAAAAATAAATGATAAATGAATAAGTAAAGGAAGGTTGTTGAGTAAACCCTTTATGTTTCAGCTTTTAACTTATCCATGGAGCAGAGTACTTCTTGAGGAGCTAATATTTCCTCTGTTAGTCATTACATTCTCCGCATTGTATGTAAACCGAAGGTTTATTACCGTGTTCAGAAACCCCGCGTATTTTTCATCTCCATATTATGTTAGCCTTTACTACAATTATTATATTTCAGCCATAGACAGCAAAGTCTATTGAAGACTTTATCAAAATTTTGAAGGCCTTATGAGTTCTGCTACTTCAAGTGAAAATCTTACGCCAATTTACAAATAATTAATAGTGAAATATTGCGGGTTCAGGTATCGTGAAGTTTGAAATAAAATTAAAATTTAAAATTATATTAAATATCGTTAAATAACAGTAAAATATAATAAAAGTTTATATTTGAATTAGAATTGTAACACCGTCTTACATTAATTTAGGGTCTTGTTTGCTTAACTCAGTGTAAGCCCGTCAGTATAGCAGATTCACTTAATGACCCATCTTCACAAAAAGGTTTTTTTAATTTCATTAACAAATATAATGTTTCCTCTTTATATGGAACTGATGCACGTTGATGTCAGTTAACCTGTACAATGCACAGTGGGTCAAACTACCCAAAAAGTTGGCCAAAATTACGTGTTGTATTTTGTGGGTTCAAATGCAATGGATTTGCTAGTATAAATAAATAAATAAATAAATAAATGAAAGCCAGAAGAACAGAATATTATTTATAAGAAATACTTAATAATAACTCAGAAATATGTACTCCTAATAATCATATTCAGTACCACTAGGATATCATCTGATGAGCTGCTGGATGGTTCCTCTGAGGACCCTTGTTCAACCTCCGTTGGTAAAATCAGTTGAAAAACTTCTGGAGTTTTTGGCATTCATCCTCTGAAAGAGTAGCAGTAATATCTTCTTGGGCCTTTAATAGTCGCGAAACTGTGTGGTCCAATAGCGCCTGAAGTTTTACTTCTGTAACAGAGTCAGAAATGACAACTGCCTCTTTATGAGGATAACATTCTTCTTTGGCAGCCCTCAATTTGTGACAATTAGGATAAATGTGTGTTTGTCTTTGACCTGCATTCTGATTACCATATGTCGATTCTTGGTAAACTTTATTTTAGTAAACGAAAGCAAGGCTTCATCAGGGGTACACGGCACCATAAGCTTTCTGTTTCGCCAAGCTTTCCCGGTTTTCATTGCTCCTCTTGGAGTTGTGTCCAGAGCTTACTAATCAATTTGGCAGGGTACCTTTTACTTTCAGTTCGCAAATTTATCTGCACAGCTTATGTTAAAGCTCCTGTTTCGTGTTATTTACGCAATTATTGGGTCTTCCTTCTTTCAGTCCGTTCGATACTTTGTTCGAAAGATGTCTGTGGCCGCGCCACACTCGATGTTGACTGCAAATTTTCCGAAACATTTGCAGGCACTTCCGGGATTAACACAAAGTCTTTGTTCAACCATTCAGAATTTTTCTTGGAAACGCTTTTCTATCCTATTGCTACTTTTCCATCTTCTCAAAATTTCGCTACTAAAACGATATCGCCTATAGGTTGTTGAGTATTTTTTACTTCCCCTTCCGAAAGCTTTTCGACATTAATGTCACTTAGCACTACATTTTGCACATGGTGAAATTAAACTCAGGACCTTTTACCAGTTTCCTCATTCCATATTCGATATAAATCGATCCTTTTGGGCTTGTAGAATATAATATAAAGATAATAAGTTTGAAAAGTTTTCACGAATTAAGGATTTTATGCAAAAATTAAAGTGTTAAAATTTATGGAATAGTAAAAATCTTAGTAATAAACTCCCAATTTAAAAGTCTGCTGGATTATTAAAATCTGTTCCCGCCTTAGTACGCGACAACTGCACATGCACATTTCCACAAAAAAGTATATTATTAGAAGTTGCAAGAAGTAACAGCTATTTTTTCTGTATTTTTTCGCCAACACTTGAAACTAGGTTTTGGTATAAACATTTCATTGAGAGCTCATAGGAAAAATTTTGTAGCGCTTTTCAAACTTTTGTGTTCAACGCAAAACACTCAACAGTACATACCAGTAGTACTGAATTTAAAATGCCTGTAATATTCTACAATTGTCAATATAAAAATATGTATTGTAAAATGTTTACCTTCAGGTGCCTGAAACATTCTCAGATTTTAAAATTCACACAATGGAAGCGCAAGAAAAAATATGGAACAATCGTCTTTTCGGTGCGCTACGCGTCACAATCCTGACTCACCACAAGCGTCAGCTTCCACCAACTCTAACTCAGCTAACTGCACAAGATTCAAAAAAGCGCTGGCAGTTTAGAGAAGTCCAACGTTGGTATTTTCTGGGAATATGGTCGTTAAGGCTTTTTCTTGAAATCGGGAATTTAGAATTTTAGCCAGGTTTTCAGGTTCAGGTTGTATCCTATTCTTATTGACGTTAGTAATGGGGATCATTGTTTTGTTGTTAGACACTTTTCATATGGACTGTTTTGTCAGAAATATGTAGTAATTTTTATTGGGATTGAGAGGTAGCGAATAAATATTAATTCTCTCTCTTCCGCGTTGTTGTGAATAACTGAAACACACGGAATTGCTGAATGTGGGCGAGTGTGCATTATATCCAACGGCAGGAATTAAGTATAAATATTTGCAAGCAGCGATTCTAAAACTGAAATTCGACTGACAGTTTATAACTTGCAAAACTCTACCCCTTCAATGGCAATAGAACATAAAATTTCTTCCCGCATTCTGTGACATTTCTGAGGAGTCACATAATCAGGAAGATAATAGCAAAATGGTGGAAGCTGAGAGGCGCCTCTTCCTATTAAGGTGGTTTTACCAATGTTAATACTAGAATGGCTCTTAGCAGAACACACCTCGACGTCCTAACAGAGAGACTCTGCATAAAACAATCAATATCTGTGACGCCATTAAGTAGAGTCTCCTCCGTTCACCCAACACGGTCGCGGTTTCGGAGCAGTGGAACAGTAAAAGAGAAATTTTGTTTCACATAATCGATTTGAATTTTACAGATGTAGGAACCTGCTCTTACTAACTACAGGTGCGCTATACATAGCTTATCTTGACATACAAATTTCGAAAATAAAATAAATATTACTCCAATTATAAGAATTAAGAATTGCCGTAACATCTCGTACGTGTCTCTGAAGTACAGCATCAGAAACATAAAAACAAGAACGATTTATTTGTTGTATTAATTGATTAAAATTTATTTTTGAGTGGATTATAAAGACCACGAGACTCAAGTGTCTCCAGTGAGTTATTTTATGTGGTTTTAAAACATAAATTCAACACAAAGCGCCTTTCTGTATTACTATATTGATATTCTTATATCTGGCAAAAATGCTTTTACTGTTATGTTTCCAAACACGGAGCATACCCAGAATTTCAAGTTCTCTACAGCACTGACAGCGCCTATGTTCCTCCAGGTATATTTCTTTTTACACACAAAATGTTGAAAGAAATAGTTATTGACTGATTATTATATAATTAATAATGAATGAATAATAGCGTCTAGCGACTTGGTATTTTGCATTTTTGAACTTTTTTTTGTTTTGAGTTGTAATTTTGGTTTCCTTGTTGCCATTGCCACCCAAAAGTTATTCCCTGCTCTGTGGTGCCACTGGCTATAGTTTATCGCACTACAAAGAATGCCAGACGCGGCCATTCCACGCATAAATGTATTTCATGTTTAAGGGAGTGCGTCGAGTCAAACGCCCTTAAATAGGAAACGCAGTGTAATCCATTACTCTCTGTAATTTACATGACGTTAAAATCCTAGCGTCTAATGTTGAAGGGTTAGGTAATTTATGGCAGTTTTCGTAATTAACAAATGACGTATTTCATACACAACTCAGGCGCGAATTTACAATTATCTGTATTCAGAATTAAGAGTCCAAACTTGAGTGCGAAATTTTTACGGACATAAATCCAGAAGATATGTAGGGTGGAGCGCCAGGTTTCCTTTCACATTCTATCGGCAAAGAAACACACGAAAACAATCCGAATGCGGATGCTTATTTTCCGAAAGCCTTAGACCGCAGTGGCTTTCAGATACCTTGATTAGTAGGCTACTTATTTTGCACGCCATAAATTTGCACTGTCGCTAAGCTGGTATTGCTAAAGTCAAGACCCCGTACAGCAAAAACGTGAGGTAATCTCTGGTGTCAGGACATATATTCCAAGTTTTTGGAATATCGGTCACTTCTTTAAAAAACTGATAGGATTTCAAATCACACGGATGTACTCTGATATCAATGGGCTCTTTACTCTTACACCCTAGTTTATTTCAAAGAAAACAGAATTATAAGCACATTGTGCTTGTGACATAGGCCCATCCCTTTTAAAAGTGTTGAAGACGTGGATCTATTTGCCAGAAATTTTAAAGAAATTTGCACTGTGACAGGACAACTGAAACTCGCGTTTATAATTTTCCACAATTAGTAAACAACAGTAAAATATCGGACGTATAACTTACAGGGGTGGAACTGACCTTAGTGCCAGTCAATCAATAAATGATACTAAAATAATTTATAGTGCTTAGAAGTCCGAATTTGTTTATGCAAATAAGAGTGTGGTTTATTTTTCGGGGCACATTTGCAGTAATAATGAACGTAAAAAACGTGTCATAAGGAAGTGAGAAATTAGAGTTTGAAAGAAAATGACACGAGTGAGACCTACCGACAGATCATTATGTGACTGCGCATTGACGAACCTGATAAGGAATTCGTGCATAACGCGTGTGTTGGAGAAATGTGTAAGGAATTCGTGCATAACGCGTGTGTTGGAGAAATGCGTAAGGAATTCGCCTATAACGCGTGTGTTGGAGAAATGCATGGAACACAATAATGCCTGCAGTACCCAAATGTGAAATAGTTTGTCATTTGACAGCAATAACTATTGCGCAATTGGAGCTATGAATGTGTAATTTTGTCATTTCAGCTGCTACTTTTGTAAGTCAGCAATCACTAACATAATGACACTAAAGTAATAACAATAATAATTATTATTATTCAACTAAGTGGGTGTTCATTAGCGTTATGCCTGGCTCAACAATTAATAATAATAGTAATAACAACAATTTGCAATATATTTGAAGCGTAAATTATCAGAAGTTCAATGAAATCTTTTCGGTCTGATAGCCGCATCAAATAATTTAAACAAGTCGACGTTTCGGAGACTAACTGCCTATCCATCCTGAGGCGCGTGGGGAGTGATTCCCCACGCGCCTGAGGATGGAGACGGAGTTAGTCTCCGAAACGTCGATGTACTTAAATTATTTGATGATGCCATCACCCCCGAGAAGATTTCACTGAATTTTGTTGCCGCTAAAATTTCAAGACATATGAGAATTTCGTGATTCGAGTAAGATTCGATTTTATGATAAAGCAGGCTCGAGCTAAGTACCTTAGCTTGTAGGCTTAATTCAGTTAAATTGCTGGATTATGAACGTTTAGATATGCTGTAAGTTCACATTAACAACGCAAGAACACTGGAAGTCTACGCAGTATTAAAGCAGGCTTCCTCAGTTCTGTCCGGAAGCCAGTTCTCCTGTTGCAATAAGCAGAGGCGACGAGGATTTAAGCTGTAATTTTCTGAGTGTAATCCATTATACAACATGAGGGACTGCTTGAATGGTACAGTTGATTTTGTTTCCGTGTCCCCTTTCTAAGCGGAACCAGATTCATTCTTGGCGATGTAGCCTAAGGCGTTTATTTTTAGCAGAAAGCTTGGACATTTTAATTTCAGTGTGCTTGTTCTTGAATGGAGATTACAAACTTGAAATTACATTTTAATTTAGAAATTCTCTTTCGACTATATTTAATCAACAAGTTGAAAGACCATAATTTAGACATCTACTAATGATGCTGCCTTTTATATATGCAGAATGTACTCTATGCCATCTGCGAAATTAATCGAAATAAGCACGTTTAATTTGGTATACGTACACAAACTGCACTATATGAAATGCTGATTAAAATGGTGTTTATACTTTATTATTTAATTGAATTATTAAAAATATAATTAATATTTTGATTTTTTGGAATGTGAAGCGGTGAATTTTGCTAGGTTATCATCCATTTCCCGAACTTCGGGCTGTCACATTCCAGAGGACACAAATCTTAATATTCACACCCACAAGACTCTAAGATATCATGCAGCCATGTTAATTATTACGCTTTAGACCCCGGTATATCACTGGTAGGCGTATTCGAAATCCTACCGCTTTGAGAATACGTGCCGTCGCCAAGGAAATCATCTCGGTAGCAATATCACAGCCTCCAAACAAGGGTTCAGTAGAATGACCAATGAAGGTGGTCGAACTCTCTCACACCAGCAGAACTTAAATAAGTGGGCTTGTCCTTAAAATTGGAAAACTGGTTGAAAATATTCAGATCCGTACAGGTTTTAAATGAAGTCTGTAGCACGGAATCTTTCAGCCAACATATTAAATGCACAAAGCATATTAAAATTTGCGTCGAAATTGTGGATTCCACTGGATGCTAAAGCTCTTCTGCACATTTCTAAATTCTTCATTCGTTTTGAGGGCTGCGTTGAAGTTATTAAGTCCATCAGACTATAAACTCTAATAACCATTAGCGTGCAATTTACTCGTATAAAATGCTTTAAGTATTTTTTAAGTTGCTTAGACAGTATTACAAGAACATACACGGAAATTTTGTAGGTGCATTAGACCTTTCAGACAATTGTTTATGAAATATTAGATTTTGTAAAATATTTTTGATGAAAATAAGGTGTCCAAAATTTATTAATTCTTCAGTACAAAAAACAGAGTGACAGTAACAGACGAAATTTATCTCAGACAACCCTTTGTATTTTATAGTATTACAAATTAGTATGTAAATGCTGTCGACGTGAGTTCATTTAATATTGCTGCTAGGTTTTTAGTAACATAAAGAAAATTTATGTAATATCTTATGCATTCCTTTTAATATTTTTCTCAGTATATTTTGCTGCCGGTGTCGTATTTGGCTTTTCAATCCTTGCATACGTTGACAAGAGATATTTTATGAGACACTTCATCTTATATATTCCTTTGTGTTTTATTCATTTTTTGTCGTGACTTGACAGCCCCTAGTGGGCCAGGGCTTCCTCATTATCGGGGTTTCGCAATCACACTCAATTAGACACATACTCGGTAGGATTCCTCTGGACGGGTGATGAGCTCGTCGCAGAGACCGCTACCCACACAACACTCACAACAGACAGGCGTCCCTGCCCCCAGAAGGATTCGAATCCGCAATCCCTGCAAGCGAGCGACCGCAGACCCACACCTCAGACCACGCGACCACTGCTGCATTGATAGTATTACAAATTAGTAAGTAATAGCAATGTCTAAAAGCAATGTTAAGAAACAGTTGTTTCGACGGCAGTTACAAATTAATTTGTAAGACAAAATTTGCCTATGAGTGAATTTTAAAGCCTGTCTGCCAAGGTGGAAACGAAATTATCACTAGTCAACACGTCTGACTATTCAAAACGGAAGTAAATAAAATAGCATTTAATCAAATATAAAAATATCTACCTGCTTTTGTGATTATTTAAAAATTACGCATCTTTAAACGGGTCCCCCCGTATCTGTAGAGTCTCACACCGGCTAGAAGGAGGCAAGACGAAGCTGAGAAGATAGCCGGGGGGGGGGGGGGGAAGGGGGAATGACGAGGGAGTATGGACAAAACAAAAAATGTCTGCAGTACGTAGGAGCCTGATGTAGTAAAACGGCACAAGCAGATGGGAAAAGATTTATCTACAGCGAGAAGGGGGCACAAAACGATACACGAATGAGAAGAATATGACCTGAAATCTTCACGACTTCCTGCACACTCTTGTGGAGCAGAAATTCGTGACGTTGTTTGAAATGAAGTACCTAATGGAGGAAAAGGTGCAATTAATTGCAGGATATGTACAGTCGTAAATCAATAGAGAATTAACTAATCAGTGGCAATTTAAAGTTACATTTTAATGTGACTTCCATCTCCGCATCTGTAATCTCAAATTCGACCACGCAGACAGGTTATTGCGCTTCGCATAAATCCACTGGGGATGGCTTCAATCAATCTGCCGAATCCGCTCTTTGAAGTCATGAATGCTGGCAGGACGTGTTTCATACATTCTGGTCATCAGCTATCCCTACATTAAAATATCGCCGCCGAAAAATGGGACGAACGAGCAGAGCAGTTTTTGCATCCGCAGTGAGAAATGGGTTCTTATGGTAACAAAAAACGCAGAACTTCATTCCACACGCGAAGCGTGGGCAGTGGCTCCAGCCAGCTGAAACCGTACGAGCAGGTCGTGGTGAAGCAGTTCATTAGCCAGGAAAATGTCCGGCGTAATTATTGTACCGCTCGACACGCAGGGCCATAGCTGTTCTGTACCGTCCTCAAAGAAATGCGGGCTAATAAGGCCGGAAAAAGATATCACATATCACAGTGATTGTTAATCTACGCAAAGGACGTTGATGAAGTCCGCTGAGTGTTGTATGGCTGCCAGTATAGAAAATGTATTTTGCTAATATTATCTGGGAACTGGAAATTGTCTTCGTCTGACATAATCTGTATATTAACTATGCCTGATTATCTTTCATCTCCAAGAATTATTTATAAAACTGTACACGACATATCTTATTCCCTTCACATAGTTCTTGCACAGTAAACTTTTGAATGAAAGATAATGCAAATCACAATTCAGCATTCGACCAGTACCCCTGACGGCTATGTCTAGCGCCAGGGAATGTCGGCGGCCGAGCGCCTCGCCATTTGCAGCTTGGCCGTCCGTAACTTATGCGCATTTCATGTTTGCCGACAAATAGCGACAGGTGCTCACCCAGAATTTTTCTTTGGGGTTGGGGGGGGGGGGAAAGGCTGACCCTGAGGCTATATATAATTTATGTTTAATTTCAAAAATTAAATTATAAAAATCATGCCGTAAGTAAAACATAACACTCTTTGCAAGTGTATTTATATACATACGAACATAACTACATGTTCCATGACCCAGTCACAGTGTCCTGTTTCTTTGTTTTTTAATTTTATTAATTTATTTTTCAAAATTCTAATGTACTAGTCATCAGCCGATTTCAGTGGCTGATTTCGGCTGAAAGGGAAATCACGTAAAACGTTTGATATCATAATACCTACAAAACCCGTGTTTTTTAAATTTTGGTTTTGGGGCTTTGGGGGGTTGTGCCTTTGGATATCGATCGTCCTTTTGAGCCCAAATCCCTAATTGATCCCACTTCGCGCCACTTTGACAGCCACAATAGCAGAGTACTGCGAGCAGAGCAACAAGTCTGCGAAACTTTTGTCGGAAAACACGCTGCACCGCTGTCGTCGAGTTTGTTTTATTTAGTTACTCAACAGATACGTTTCGCTTTTAAACCGACGAAAGCTCCATGTCAAGTACACCCAGCCCTTATTTTAGGCCAGTAATTGTGTTTCTGTAAAAGTGGGCGTAAAAGGAAAATGCATAAATCCTAAATGATATCCCCATCACAAATAGGGCTTAGCGTAATAGAACGCCGCCAGCTACAGGGCTTTAAACCGAAAATAAGAGAGCGCAAATTGAAAAGTTATGTAAATTGGGCAACTGGCGTTAAAGCAAAAACGCGTAAAACAAAGGTTGGGCATAAACTCTAGTGAGCACTCTAAAGGATAGTGATCGCCTATTAACCCAGTTGTACTTCCACTGCAATTCATTTCTCACTACGGACACATTAATTTAGCCTCTTTGCTCATCCCATCTTTCGGCAGCGTAATTTTTTCCTGTCGGGCTGCTTGAAGTACAGAATGCATGAAAATTCTTGCCAATATCCGCGACTTAAAACAGTGAATTTGGCGGTGGGCTGAAGCCATTCTTAAAGAACTTTATACAAAGTTTAATAACCTGAATTCCGGATCGTATGCAAGATCGCAGATGTGGCGGTGGAAGTCACCTTGCTTAGAGCTAATTCTCCATCGAGTTTTGTATGTATACGTTTAGCCGTAATAAGCTTCACCTCTTATTTTATTGGTTATTTCATATCAGAAAGAGCCGGGGTTTCCGCCCCACTCCGTGTATGACACCTGGCTTTACTCAGTGTGTAACAGCCGGCACAGAATATTATCTTTCTAATTACAGTAAATCAGGGACAAAATCTCCGCAGTTTAACGCAAGACTGGATGATTTATTTACTACCATGTGTCTATGCATTCGTGTACGTTTCTCACTTCATAAGACCGGCCTTTCTCAGTCAAATGTGCTTCTTTAGAGAATGAAATTTAATTGTACTTAATGCGAAGTATGATATTAATAGTCAAGAAATAAATGTTCTTACTTATTGGTCCATATTTCAGAATAATGGCACGTTTTACATCTTACGCATTTTAACTTCTGTGCTATATAAGCTTCAGTTAACTTTGAATTATAAGGGTGAATACTATAGATGTAACTAACTAACTAACTAACTAACTAACTCCATGGAACAGAGGCCTTCTTGAGACGCTAAGAGTTTGTCAGCTAGTCAAGAAATTCCCCGCATTTTATGGGAACCGAATGTTCATTACCGCATTCAGAAGAGTCCGCCACCTGTCCCTATCCTGAGCCAGCTCAATCCAGTCCATGCCCGATCCCACTTCTTCATCCATTTTAATATTATCCTCCCTTCTACGCCTGGGTCTCCCAAGTGGTGCCTTCCCTCAGGTCTCCCCACCAAAATCCTCTATGCACCTCTCTTTTCCCCCATATGTGCTACATGCCCCGCCCATCTCTTTCTTCTCGATTTGAGAATACTATAGATATAAGTTCAGGAATTGAACAGTATCCGCCTAGCTTAATTTGGCCTTTGATTACTTCATTAAATAGGCCATCAAATCTATGATATTCTAAGCCTGTCTGGAACCGATATTTCAGGTTTTAACTCAAAATAAAAAATTTTACTTTGCAAGAATTGAAACCTGTCCATCGCAGTTATTCACGTTGTAATGCGGCTGACAACTCGGAAAATATTTCAGCGAAATCTTAGCAAGAAGGGCTGGGTTCGATCCCACTCAAATACTGTGGGATTTGTGGTAGACATCATTGTGTTTTTCTGAATAATTTAGCTTTTGATTCTCCGCATTATTTCACCAATGTTCCGTATTTAGTCATCCTTCACCGATACTATGTTATGTAAGGTTTGTAATTAACGCGTCTTTAAATAACGCCCTAAAAAGAAAATTTCGATAACGTGCAAAAATTAAGCTTATTTGATGTACCTATTAAGTTGAACACGTAGAGTAAAATAATATATTTTTTAACACGCATAGCATGATTTTCATCGCACTTTCTTATCTCTATGCAAGACATCAACTTGCATGATATTTATTAAGCGCTTTAAAATAATGGCATTGTTTAAACGATCAAAAACATCAATTCACCTATAAAACGTCATGTTCTTCCGTAATAACATTATGGAAAACTTCTAAACTCCAGTTCTGGCACAACTCTCTGACCTTAATTTTCTCAAAGGTGTATGCACAATGAGCGTTAGACGTTTATTTTAAACTGTGACTCATAAAATATCTGAGCTGGGGTTCCAATCAGGGTGTAGCAATTAATCTTACGAAACTATTTCTTTTACGCTACCCTAAACAAATAGACATGTGTAAGAGAAAGATCTGTGGATGGCGTAACACCTTGTCAAACAACGTAATTTATTTTAAAGCCTGCTGAACTTTGAAGAACCCTTTAAAGAGGAAGCACATCTGTTTTATATATAAGGACCCAGTTCCTACCGCGCAGTAAACACTCTCCGTCTGGGTTATAAAAACCTGTTAGTCAATGCTGTATAGGGAAATAATCGCTGTTTGTTCAGAGATCCATACTAAACACATAAACGCGACGCACACACCTGGTAGAATTTTTGAATGTTAAAGCTGGTGGTACGTAAATTTACCGCTAGGCTTTAAAAGGTTAAGTTCTCTTCCCAATGTTCTTTTCACTATTTTTTTTTTAGATTTTATATTATTATAGCGGTGTTGCTGAAGATTCGAGCGTTCTGGAATGTTGCGACGTGTGGACTGCTGAACGTTTCCTGATGTTCATAAGCATCAGAGTGCCTGTATCTTATGACTGAAGTTCACCACGAAAAAAAATTTCATATAAGACTGTGTTTCTCCATATTCGTGCTAATTGAAAGTAGTTTTATTTTAGGTTATTGAGTCAGGGAAGACAATGATGTGGCAGAGATATATGAAACATTGGTCAAGGTAGGTTTCATACACATTCGTCTTAAATGCTGGAATATTCATATTGTGGCCTTCCAAATCAATAATTCCGAAACTATGCTCGTGCAAAACTCATTCCACGCGTTTTACCGAGGCATTATACCCAGTAAAATAGAATATTGGCATTGGTTTCTAATTCGCAGGAGAGAAATTAAGTCAAGCGATACACTTTCTCAATTTTCAATTTGTCCGCAGTTTCCTTTTATTGAAGCCTTACCTCCTACAGGATCCATGACGCAATGTGACATCAGATCGTCCTCTATTAACCTTTTAAAGCCTAGCGGTAACTTTACGTACCAGCAGGTTTAACATTAAAAAATTCTACGTGGTGCTCACATTGCGTTTGTGAGTTTTGTGTGGATTTCAGAACAAACAGCAAATTTCCCTTATTGAACATTAAGAGATTGGTTTTTATAAGCGAAGTGGAGAGTGTTTACAGCGCGGTACGCACTGAGTCCTTATATAAAACACACACGCTTCGTCTTTAAAGGGTTAATACTGCAAATGCTCTCAATGTTGAAACAAAGATTAATTTCTCTGGTGTTCCGCAGAGAGAAGAATGACGTAGGTTATCCGCGATCTAAAAAGTTTCAAAAATTTCCTTTTTCTTTTTTTTTGACACTTTCTATTCTGGTACAGATTTTCTTTCTTTTTGGATGATGGAAAAAATAAATTTCTCCAAACGATGTACATTTCTACCGATTCATATTATACTGCGTCACATCCCAGGTGACGGGAACTGTCATGGTAATCAGAGTAAAAAGCTTAAACCTTACACTATAAAGTACGGGGACTGCTGTTATGGAGTGCGTTACCATATAAACCTCACACTATAAAGTATGGGGCTGCTGTTATGGAGTACGTTACCATATGAACCTCACACTATAAAGTATGGGGACTGCTGTTATGGAGTACGTTACCATATGAACCTCACAGTATAAAGTATGGGGACTGCTGTTATGGAGTACGTTACCATATGAACCTCACACTATAAAGTACGGGGACTGCTGTTATGGAGTGCGTTACCATATAAACCTCACACTGTAAAGTTTGGGGACTGCTGTTATGGAGTACGTTACCATATGAACCTCACACTATAAAGTATGGGGACTGCTGTTATGGAGTACGTTACCACATAGCCGTGTCAGAGCAATATGCACTCTCCATCTTCAGTGTGGAAATATTTTGATAGCAAATATATATTCTTAAGAGAAAAGTATTAATGTCTTTAAATTTTTCCCCTTTAATTTCATATTCACTGCAACTTTCTTAATTTGTTCCTTTTAATTCCATATTTACTTTCATCTTCTTATTGTTTTTTTACTAGGCAATTAAACTTCGCTATATTCAAACTTTATTATTATTATTTATTGTTGTTACTAATTTGTTAGTCATTTGAAGTTCATATTTTTTACACATAGCTGTGTGTGTACATTTATTTTCCTCAAAAATATTGGTTTATAGGATATTTTCCGTTGTGTTTTGCTGTTATATCTAAATATTCATGCGATTAGTGTTGCACAGGAAAGTACTGTACGTGGCCGTCTACATGTTCACTGGGTTTTCATGCTTGCGTGCTCGGAAGTACAATAAAGATACTCATAACACAGAACTGTGTCTGCTTCCTCTTTATGAATGGACAATGAGCCAGTTAAACGTCATCGTTCAAAGACTTTGTTAGTGAACATTCCGCATATGCAGGTTTTTATTAATTTAGCAGTGCAATTCCGATGCTCTTTGTGTTTTCACTTTACCATTTACGCTGTTCATGTAATTCTATGACGCATCTCAATTTACCGACCAGACAGGCGCCATATGCAATCAGTCTGCCAACTTACAAGTTACCGTCCTTCGCAGTTAATGTTCATACGCCTAATAATTAACAATAGTTTCCGTGCACTGGACGATTACTAACACAATGCCAAGAAAACGCACTTCTACAAATGCATTTTAGTGTACTTATATTAGCAGTTCTTCTGCAGGTTTCGTGTATTTGCAGAAAAGTGATCGCGGTCCTGAAAGTTAAACAATTTCAAATCTCGGCCCAGAGACCAGCTACCTCATTGGGAGTATTCATTTTTTGCCTCATTCACTGCAGAAAAATTATGGCATAATATCTCAAACACGCATACGGTAGCCGCTTTTTATTTACATTCATTTCGTATTAACTTATCACTGTACCATTCAACTCTAACACGTGAGTAACCTAAACAAAATTCAAAGCCTACATAAACGGTTATTTTTACTGATGTGCTCAGTCGACCTGATTTATATGACTTCTGAAGGGCGATGTGTTCACATATTACTGTGTTCTGGATTAGGGTGACGTGTGTTGTATTGGGCACATTTTGGCGGAAATTGTTCCCTCGGTGGCAATAATGAAGTTTACGTTGTCCATACCGAGCAGGTAGTCACTAAAATTCTAAATAAACACGCCAACACGTGGACACACCTATTAAACTTCACTAAAATAAGTTTACTTAAAAACACGGCATGTTTCGGTGTTCTGTGACAACATCATAAGGGGTAAAACTAGGAATATAAAACACTACTCGTTGAACCACTACAGGGTTTGACGCGTGCGAAACATATGGGTCTTTAAGAAAACATATTTTACTAAAGGTTTTAATAGATGTGTGCACTTGTTTGTGTGTTTGTATAGAATTTTTGTTCCCTCAGTGTTTATGTTAGAAGTGTACATGTCTAACCCGAATAGGCACATAGGAGTCTCATGCAAACTGTTGGTACCCATTCACAAAACTACTTGTCGTCATATTCTATAGCACGGTAATCTTCATTGATGGTTGACGCTGTGAGCTGTATTGCACATGGAGTGCTGCTTACATCACGTTCCTATTTATGACAGCCGTTATGGAATAGGTTTACCTTTGCTTTTCATGAAAAGCATAGAGTAAGTTTTTAAGGTTAAATATTTAAAGCAATTCTTCTTTCCATTAACTTAGAATAGTATAGGCCATCATTCGGATGTATGAATTAGGGGGGTGACGCTGCCGTGACCGCGAATATTATAATCTTCTAATATGTGACGCCGTGTATTCTGGTTGAAACGTACAAAATTTCGGAGTCAAATGTCGTTTTAGTTTTAGCTCTTCCATCACATTTTCTTTATTTTTGTTTCATTTTATTCTTTTTCTTGTTATTTTTGTCTGTTTACAAGCTTTCTTAAATTTCCGTTTTCAAGTTCCTTTTTGTTGTCTTCATTATTTTACCATATTTTAATTGCATGTAGTATTTCTTTACTTCGTTCACCCGCATTACATTTTACTTTTCACGTTTCTTCAAAGCGGCCCCTTTCAAAGGCCACAATTTCCAAATTATTTACAGTCGCTCCTGTTTGCTTCGGCTTAACCCCCTTCATGTCCTCCCTTTATTATATGGGCCTACTAGCTGACTTCTTTATCGAGACTCCTTTTCTACCCTGAAGATGGAGGCAGCAGATTAAGGGGAAAAGTTGATATCTTTTTGCCAGACTACATTGAGTCACATCCTACGAGCCTGTGGCTATGCTCTGAAACTGTCGTCATATCTGTCCGACCTTTGCCATTCTCTTGTCCATGTTTAGGTCTACGGCGAATCGATACGAATGCTTTCATTGCGTTATAAAACTGAGATCGCATCCACTGCCCCTCTAATTAGCCCTGAGCCAGCATAATGAGACTTTAAGCCCACAAAGAGGAGTATCATACCGGAACAAACGTTGCATCTCAGCTAACCCTATAATATCTCGGCGACTCCAACGGCAAAAATATAACGGCGTGTAAATGGAAGTGTTTCCTCTTATTGACGAAGCTGTCAGTAACTCTGAATATAAGGCATGGGATGATAGGATGACTGATGACAGATAGATTGGAATAGATTTCAAAGTAAGAGGTGATGGCTATCCCAACATTTTCCAGGAGGGTCTGAGCAAAAACAAGAAACATCCTCTCATGGTGGCAGATTACCCGGCCAAGATCGTAATAGGCGTCTCCCGAATATAAAGAGGGTTAACATTTTCCTGCCGACGTCTGGAAACATATGGGAAGAGTAAGGCATAGACCCGCTCACTCTTGACCTCTGCACTAGATGTAGGTGAGAGGTTAGCTTCACGCCTCAGCCGCTGCCTCCCGCAAAGAGCCCTGTATCCATTGAACAGGAGGCCGTGTGGGTCCTGGACCTGCTCTGGACCTTTAGGAGAAAAGAACAGTTTTTGGCCCTGCTGGACTTCGAATGCCGGACTGTCCAGTCCATAACCTAGTCTGTATACCGACTGAGCTACTCCGGCGCCCATTTCTTGAATGAAAATGTGGAAAAAGTAGTCAAAGTAAACACAAGAGATCGAAGAAACCCAATCCATAACAAATTGGAAGCTCAGAATTACAATAACCTGAAAGAAGCAAATAAGTTTATCTCATTTAACGTAATCACAAAGTAATTCTGAACGCCGCACAGATTTGCGGTATTCTTCGGTCACAAAACTGTATTGACTTTGGTCTAGTCTACTGAAGTCGATCAGAATCAGAATTGCTAACACGCTGCGGAGACGATCCTTGGCTTTACTGACCATTTCGGCTCAAGCAATATGATACGTGTACAGAAATTCTGTGTAAAAAAATATATCTGCCACTTTAGACAGTCAGATTCGATTCGACGTGACGGGACACGATTCGATTATTACGCCCTCAGCCTTAGTAAAGAAGAGAAAATCAATGTTGAAATTTGATAGTTACATGATATAACGTTGTGTTCACAATATCGCGTTAGTAAAAGCAACAGTGTAACAAAGTTTTTATTTATTGATAAAACAAGTTTGTTTGTTTTGAAAAATAAAAAACAGACCATATTGTGTTTTCAGTAAATGAATTTTGCGTTGGACAGTTTGCATTTAACTACAAACCATGTCGAAATTTCACTTCACGGAGCTTTATTTACACAACTCTTTCCATCGAAGAAGGCCTAATGTTATATCATACGTTATTATATCTGTAGGATAGGAGAGTTTTGGCTTGAGTCATCCGGTTCGGGATATGTACCAGGATGGATGATGTCAGGGCGGCAATAAAACATCTGAATGCAAGAAAAACATAGTTATTGATAACAGATCACCTATTAATACACAAGAAAATATTCTGGTACAAGTGTGAGAAACCACATTTAATTTACCCTGAAACAGGAAAGGATGAACTGAATAGCGTATGGAAATTTAAGTCGTACATCACAGAAAGTAATGTAGGTTTATGTTAGTTAGTCAATTTAGCTGACGATCGTCAGTAGGGATCGTTGTTTATTCTGAGAAGGAATTGAATTTAACAACTACTTTCCCTAACTAAATGTTGAGGTGTTTAGCGTTGAAGTAGGTGGCGTGTACAATTACCACTGCCTATTTAAACGTCTGAAAGATTTATTAAAGTTCTTCTGCAGCTAAATTTGTGATTTTAACTTCATACATTAGAATTAATTGTAAGCAGCGAAACAAATATTTTTCACAAATGTGTTCTTCGTGAACATAATCAAGTTATAAAACACTTTTGAGAGTTACAAATTGCGTAACAAAGCAAAATTCTTCAGTGATGTTCAATTTTTCCGCTTATTTATGTACTGGGATACGCAGTGACAATATGCGTAGGGAAGTAATTTTTGTGTACAAAGCTAAGGCTTACTATTTCGTTATACTAGTGGTTAACAGATCATAAGGCAGAGGGAATAAATTTCAGTCAGTATTATAGTGTCCACCTTTTTCCGAGAAAACCTGTAAGGAACCTCGTGACAGAAGCAAAGCATAGTGCATGCGTGAGTGTCATTATTACTTGATGTTCAAAAACCTCTCCCAAGATAAAAGTATTTTCCTGAGTTAGGTATTTCTGACTTTCGTTTTTATGCACAAAGTATTTCCGGTTCCGGTTCCGGTTCCGGTTCTCAGTAGACTTTGTGCTCCAAATTCAATAGTGATGTTGCAAACTGGGAAGATTACAAGTCAAAATTTGCAAGAGTCAGTGTCTAAATAATCGAAATTATTGTACAAGGTCATAGGCCATGTATCTACAAAAAGATTTAATTCAAAGTTTCTGCTGAGGTAAATCAAAAGTAACGCTAGCCTTTTCACTCGTTCAAAGCGAATAAAGTAGGATAAAACACCTGTTTTGTGCGTGTCTGGAAATCGAAGCCGCTGAAATCATGGAACGCTGTCCAACAGGAGTTTTACAAAGTGCAGTGATGAATGAAACAAAGACCCATGTAACACTGTGTTTGGTAATGGGAGTTACAAATGGAAAGCTTCTGTACTATGACTATGTGAGAACTGGATAAAGTTCTTTGCTCTATATCAGGTTTTACTGCCCGCAGAAGTGTATGACTCAAGATACGTGGTAGCGGTCAGGCCAAATAAGCACATGTGGTTTATTTGTAAGGATTGTGAAGCGTATTTCAACTCAGCACACATTTTGACCATTAGCGTGATTCAGAAAAGAACAGAGGCTAAGATATTCGAGAAAAGCGTGCTCAGAAGAATTCCTGGGCACCAGACGGTGTCAGTAACAGGAGAATGAAGAGAATTACGTAATGAGAAGCTTAATCGATTTCTACTCACTAAATATTACTAGGTTGAACAAATCAAGGAAGATGCTATGGACGGAGTGTGTCATGCATGTGAGATAAAAGAAACATATACAAGGGTCTGGTGGAAAAGCTGAATGCAGTAGACCGCGTGGACTACCAAGCATAAAAGCGAGAATGATATTACAGTGAATGTTATATAAATTGGATGAGAATGTATGGATTTAATTATCGGTTCGGGATCAGTTGCGGACTATGATAGACACGGTGATGAAAATCGGGTTGCCATAAAATGCGAGAAATCTCTTAGCTAGCTGAGCAATTAGTCGTTCATCAAGGCGGACTCGGCATCATGGATAACAAGGAATGGATGACAAAAATTTGCAGCATTGGAAAAATCGTTATATTTGACACGTAAGATGTAACAGGAACACTGGGCGCGTGAGAACCCATGATGGCTTCATCGTAAGTGATGTGACACGCAGCTCTCGCTCCAAGACTGGGTCAAAAAGACGTTCCCTTCACGACAAAGATCAGAATAGTGATCTTAAGAGCAGAATTATTTACGTGCTCACGTTTCCTTTGTGTGGTGATCAGACTAGGTTTGATATGTATTAGAATTACATACAAACTAGGTTTGATACGTATTAGAATTACATACAAACTAGGTTTGATAGGTATTAGAATTACATACAAACTAGGTTTGATACGTATGAGAATTACATACAAACTAGGTTTGATACGTATTAGAATTACATACAAACTAGGTTTGATACGTATTAGAATTACATACAAACTAGGTTTGATAGGTATTAGAATTGCATACAAACTAGGTTTGATACGCATTAGAATTACATAAAAACTAGGTTTGATACGTATTAGAATTCCACACAAACTAGGTTTGATAGGTATTAGAATTACATACAAACTAGGTTTGATACGTATGAGAATTACATACAAACTAGGTTTGATAGGTATTAGAATTACATACAAACAAGGTTTGATACGTATGAGAATTACATACAAACTAAGTTTGATACGTATTAGAACTACATACAAACTAGGTTTGATGGGTATTATAATTACATACAAACTAGGTTTGATACGTATGAGAATTACATACAAACTAGGTTTGATAGGTATTAGAATTACATACAAACTAGGTTTGATAGGTGTTAGAATTACATACAAACAATTTGACAGGAAATCCTGAACGGAAAGAGATCTCTTGAAAAAAGATGCCACAATGAGGATCATATAAAGAACTGGAGGATTTAGATTTGATTCAGCTGGCCCAGAAGCGTTTCTTCTGGCAGATTTATTCCGAAATTTCATAAATAATTCGCTGCTGCACCCATGTTTCATTTGATGTTTTCTCTAACAAATTAGGACCGCAATACTTCGCGTACACTAAAGTTACACGGATTGTAACAATTGTTTTATGAATAACACTGGAGCATTACTTCAACAACAATTCGCCACGCGCCTGATGGTATCATGATTTTGTCGAAACGCGTGACGTGGACATGATGGATGCAATATATGCTGACTTTTACACGAACAAGTGTAAAAGGATACAGTACTGATTGACAGCAGCACGTGATATGCAAAGTCGGAGGATCCTACCGCCTGTATCGTCATACACCAGCGCATCTGGAGAAAGTACCGTCCTCACCTTCAGGGCAGGAGTGTTCAATTTTGTCCCTGATATGGAGACAGTGTGCCTCCATATACTAGCATCCAGTTATAAGAATAATGAGTCGTAACTGAGAAGGCCGCAGTACAATGATTAACTGTCCAAAATCCTGATATCTCATATGCCATGTAATGAGCGTAACAGTCGGGGTCGTTATTGTTAACTTCTGGTCATAAACAGACCAGTATCAGCACGATACACCTCAAACTTCTGAACTGCGAATAACAGATGGTGATATGACGCTGCAAATGTGATTAAAATTGTATTAATATTAATATTATATTTAATGCCGCGGTATATGTATTTATGTCGTTATTCAAACATTAATATTTATATTGTTGTCAATTTTATGATTAAAGTAAATTATTCTCAGACTATGACGTTTTGGAAAGTGGCCCGATTTTTATCCTGAGGCTAAAAAGGGAGGAAATCTACTCACTTGGGCCCATTAGATAAAGCTTCATATAATAATTCCAAAGATATAGTGCGTCAATTTTATGTTCCTGAAGATGGTTGCAGAGTCATTCTCATAAACTTAGCTGTTTTAGAATGTACATGTTTTAATCATAACGATGGATAAAACCCAATCTGACTGTCCTAGTAACAATGTAGTATAATGCGGTGAAATTCTCACAAATTTATATGGCTGCGTTACAACTTATTCCATTATACAAAGAGGTCAAATAAACCGCTGATTGTAGAAACACATTCACGCTGCACTCAGATGCGCTTCGATGAGGGTGTATTATATACAATGGCATACTGTTCTTGTGGGTCGAGATACAAGCCAACTCAATCAGCAGCGATTGTGCCCTTGTTTCAAGCTGAATTGCTACAACACTGGAATGAAGCCGATATGACACCTCACATTTACAGTGTAAACATGGGCAGTGACATTAGCGTACGTATCTTGTGTCACTTGGACTCAATTATTGATACGTTTACGCGTTGTATGATAATACACAACACTGTAGTCTCTCTGTATAGGATGATGAGCTGATTCTATGCGGAGATTTCCTGATTACTCTGATTACTGACGCACACGATGATTGAAAATTAAGTCTCCCCCTTCATTCCTGGACAACGCCATAGCTCGCTGGAACAATTTGCTGGATAAAGTCACATGAGACCTATTATGCAGAGGGGAAGGGGAACACAACACATTATACAAATGGAAATCCATTTGCATTCGCACATCGGCCATCCCAACTTCCACTCGTCCATATAAGCATTAGGAAACACTGAATAGAATCAAGAATGGAGGCTGCAGGCAATGACAACAGTCCTCTATGTAAATGTGTGCTGGTAGTTTAAGACCGTACTGTATGTTAGGATTTGAAAGCAACACTGCTCGAACATGAAGTCAGAGGTAGTAACTCATAGACAACTGAAACATAGGTCGAGGAAGGACGGATCTAGTAAGGGCTGGTGTTATTTATTCTACAAATATTGGTCGAAGGCGGATTGGCCCAGTGAAGATTATTACCACGTGTATTACAAACAAATCTCCTTCTTCTGCCGTCAGTATGGAGGCAGTAATTACCCCTGAAATGTTTCTACCTTCCCACCAGGCTGCATGATATCACTTCAGAGGACATCACTCTCCGTAACACAAGCCTGAACTTTTGTGACGTTTTCACAAAACCCTGAAACTTGACCATAACTTGAGAATTTTAGTGCAGTCTACAGCTTTCATCTACGTCAAGACCGCTCAAGTAGCTTTCTTTCTTTAAAACCAACCAAAATAAAAGTTGTTTTTGCTACATTTACCTGCAGCGTGCAAACCGAATCTGGAGCCCAACCAGCCGTCCAATTAATGGGTACTGTGTACCCTTATCAAGTGGCCGGCGCGCGGAACTGACTCGAGTCAATAAGCATTGCTAAAGGGTCTTCGAATGTCACAACTTCAAGATTCCGATCAGCTGTACATTCAAAAGTAAACAAACCTGCAGCAGACAAGAAAATATGTATCTTGATGCTATATAGCTTTAGAGGTGTAAACCTAACAGAATTTGTTGGTTCCAGTAAACTGACGAAATGTGTCTAAATTTATTCTTTTTTTGCATATTTTACATTGAAATGACACGATAGACCGATGAATTTCCTTTGCATTTATTTGCAAACGTAAACAAGCCGTAAAATATTTCATGACATGAGAAATGCACTTAGCGTCCTCCTGAAACTTAGCAGTGCCCTGCCTTCAAAACTGTGAAACTCATCTGCATATTTAATAATCCCGTATGTTACTGATGAATAAAGTATTTGTAAGTAAAATCAAAATATAATTCATCCACGTCAGAATAAAATTTGAAACCCGTAAAATATTTCATGGCATGAGAAATGCACTTGAGTCTCATGAAACTTAGCAGTGCCCTCCTTGTATTCGAAATTTTGAAACTCATTTGCATATTTAATAATCCCGTATGTTACTCATGAATAAAGTATTTGTAAGTAAAATCAAAATATAATTCTTATTATGTCAAGATATAATTTGAAACAAAAGGAACACACATGGGCAAAGGCTTTCAAAGTACGAGAAATGAATATTAAGGTCATAGTCTTCTGGATAAGTCAGATTACAAGGCTCCGCAGTATGTAAGGCCATGCACGTGACTTTAAAACGTTAAGTTCCGTGTTATGGAATAAGAAAAAAAGGGCAGGGTTCTCATGCCAGCAGGGGCTTTGATGGCCTGCACCACTACTTACAACAGAGTTATGCTGGGATAAACCCGGCACATATAATGAGGAATCCTTCCCAGCGTAGTGTTTGAAGGAGAATGAAATTGCGCATGTCCGTAGGAGATTCTGAAAAAAGAACGCCTATGACTATGTTCGCAGCTCCTACTCTGTGCTCTCCACTATAGCGATATCTGTATTTGTGCTGTGCACAATGCTCTTGTGCCTGTCCTCAGGCAGTCCGTTGTAATTAACATCGGTTCATTGGCGTGTAAATAAATAACCGTGTTCATGTTACTATTAATCAGAGAGAAAGAGAGACGGGCGTTTCCATTTACTGACACTGTCAATAGAAAGGTTTTTATAGCGTTGGTGCCAATCCCAGAGCCCGAGCCGTCTACGGCATGGCTCTGCGGTCGTTCGTTTGCCAGGATTGAGGGTTCGAATCTCGCAGGGGGCATGGATGTCTGTCTCTTGTGAATGTTGTGTGATGTAGTCGGGTAGAGGGCTCTGCGTAGGGCCGATCACTCGTTCAGAGGAGTCCTACTGAGTGTGTGTGTGTGTGTAATTGTGTGTGTGTGTGTGTGTGTAATTGTGTGTGTGTGTGTGTGTGTGTGTAATTGTGTGTGTGTAATTGTGTGTGTGTGTG
>BLKM01009860.1:1997788-2238094 GCA_013340265.1 Coptotermes formosanus | reverse complement strand
TGTGTGTGTGTGTGTAATTGTGTGTGTGTGTGTGTCTGTGTGTGTGTGCAATTGTGTGTGTGTGTGTGTGTAATTGTGTGTGTGTGTGTGTAATTGTGTGTGTGTGTGTGTCTGTGTGTGTGTGTGTGTGTGTGATCTAGAAATCTCAGCAACGAGGAAGGCTAGGCCCGACTGGGGTTTTCGAGCCATGGAAATATAGCGTCGGTGGTAGGTGATTAAAATAAGAGTATGCGGCATTTGTAAAATAATACTGACTCGGTAAAGCAGAAATAAAATTGTTGTGCCGCCATTCATTCCAAACAAGTTTCACATTGACTGGCATGGGATCGAATCTGGACCTAAGTGATGGGAAGCCAGCGACTTACCACCTGACCCAATGCCCGACCTGCTATTGTTATTATTTGCTGTGTGACTTTTTTAAATATGAGGTAATGTAGCCTGGTAGGTGGGCAGTAACCCTTCGGAGGAACGTAATGCATCTTCTGGCGTGATTCTCTGAAAGAAACTGGCGTTCACCTACCGCACTGTGCGATGTAAGCCAGAAGATTGCAAAATGCAAATTCATCACCTTCGAAATGTAAAGTATTATGCAGTATTACCTTGCAACAGCATCTGTATTTCCAGTAGAGGTAAATCTTACATAAAAGGTAAATATCAGGATTGGAATAACGTCTGACTTATTTCACTCGGTGTTAAATTAACAGCACCTAATGAAAGTAAAACATAGCGACTTCAGTGATAATGCTGTTAGATTTAATGTTCTGGGCGGCAGTATTTCTGACATCGTTACGCTGTAAACCTGTGGGACTCTAAACTATATGGAGTAAAGTAATGGCTGAAGAAACGAGCAAACTAAGAACAAATCTTGCTAATTCCATTTTATTATGTCACAGTGTCAGTCGGTAACAAAAGGAGACGGTACACCCCCTTTTTGTTTACACATGATTTACAGTTGTATTGTTTTAATACTGTGTAATTATTTTACATGAATTACCGAAGTATACTTATTAAACAAACGAAAGCATTACGACCTGAGGAATCTTATTCAATATAGTTAACTAGGTTACACGCAGGATCAGGAATTGTTTTCTTTGCTACCGCTTGCAGACCCGTATCTGGGGTCACACAGCATCCTACATGATGGATTCAGGATTCTTTATTCCCGGGGGATAAGCGGCTGGGTTGTGAAGCTGACCATTTACCTAGCGCCGAGTTTAAGATTGCGTGGATTTATGTCTCCATTCCCCCCTTGGTCTTTATGGCGTGGTACTTAATTAAGCATGGGGGCAACTTTGTGAGATGTGAGATTTTTAGGGCTGAGATATCGAATTAGTGAACGTCTAGTATATGACGCCATGTAATTCGCTAGATGGTAGCAGCGTGCTGGAAAAATGCTGCCTCTGTTTTCAGGACTTAGAGATGTGACGCAGTGAAATATGACGGGGGTTACCTCTGTTTCGGAGGAACTTGTCGCCTCAGTCTTAAGAATACATTGATACTGTCAAGATGGAGACAGCAGGTTCTTCCGAAACGTTGGCAATCATCTACCGAATTACAATCTCTGACATCCTGCATGTTCGCAAAATTTAATCTCGAGTTTAACATTGGTATTTCATTATGCAGTTTTCAATACAACTGAATGAATGGTGAAGAAATGGCTGTGAGATAAAATGTATTTCCAAAACGTTGGTTCTAAATCGGAAATTTAGTTTTCTAATTAAATTCCGTGCATTTACTGTCTGTTCATTTGTGTTTAGCAGTATCATACATAGTATTCCTAGGCAAATATGGAAACGCATATTCATGACAATTATTAAATTTTCTTTTAATTGAAAATGGTATCAGCATGTACACCTATCCATACAGTTTGGTGTAATTTCATGCAGTCATCCTTGATTCTTTGATAACCTGTGTTATTTGCATATCACAATTGATAACATTATTGATTACACATTTTACCCTAAAGGAAGATTATTTGTTTGATATTTGGATGCCGTATTTGTGACAACTGATCGTGCAACCGGATATCAGCATATGAATGTGTGCTCGTGGAGGCCTGACATGTTTGAACAGCTCATTCGCTTATACAAAATCAATGACACTTCGACACCCAGTTCATTGAAGTTTGTATTGACTTAATGCCGAAATATTTTGGCCATACTGCGTGAAACCTCTGAGGTGCTCTCTGTTAGTGTTGACGTGTAGTGCGCTTCAGTTACGTCATGTCAAAAAAATTTGATCGTGCGGCGTGGTTAGCAGTAACACTTCAGAATTGCATTCGGCAGGTGTCTGATTCAAATTTCGAATGGGGCAATGACCATACCAAATAAGGTGCTTTGTGGTTTTCCTCAGCTCCCCGAGGAAAGGCCTTGAGACTACCTTGAGATTGTCACTACAGATTTCTCCCAAATTCTTTTCAATTCAACATTTACCAGTTATCAGATCATTCGGTATGAAATTTAGTGTCATAAAATAAAAAAACTTGTTACTATCGCTGATACTCCTCCTCCTCCTCCTCCTACTACTACTACTACTACCACTGCTACTACTGCTACTACTGCTACTAACCAACCCTTACTAGTACCTGTATTACTCCTGCAATTGCGGTTCCTGCAACGAACATTACAACGATCACCACCACCACCACCACCACCACCACCACCACCACCACCACCACCACCACCACCATCACCACCACCACTACCAAAAGTCACCATGCACCTCCACCCCTACCACCACCACCACCACCACCACTACCAAAAGTCACCATGCACCTCCACCCCTACCACCACCACCACCACCACCACCACCACCACCACCACCACCACCACTACTACTACTACCAAAAGTCACCAAGCACCTCCACCGCTACCACCACCACCAAGCACCTCCACCCCTACCACCACCACCATCATCACCACTACCACCACCATCACCACCACCACCATTACGACCGCTGTTTTCTACAGCTCTTGGAATAATTTAATTTTCCATCAGAGAACTCAGTGGGTTTGATGGTACAATGGATAATTCCATCGCTCGCCTCATATAATGGCATCGAAACTTTCACCTACTTTATGCCGAAACATCCATCACATATAGTTGCATTTCGTACTCATGTTCAACTCTTTACATAAAAGTCTTTTAATCTGAAAAACCTCGGAAACTGTGGAACACAGTGACTGTATGGGATCATATCCTGTGTGCACTTTGCTTGTGTGAGACACAAGGTTTATTTTATTCAATACGCACATAATATAGAGCGCTTTGATTCTTTTTAACTTACCATCCTCTGTCTCATTCAATGTTGAATGTACAGCAACAGATTGGTCAGCAAAGCCTTTTCCAAAAGCGGGACAAGAGCTGTTTTAAGGGCCACTTTCATTCAGTTTCGTACATACAGCTCCTTTTCCTGCATTATTTTCCCTTTATCTAAACTTTCCATTCCTCACGCATCTTTTCTATTCCGAAGATGGAGGCAACAGTTCCATCCCAAACGTTTATACATATACAGAGCGTATCTGTGATCGTATTCCCGAGTACGGCAGGCCTCGCAGAGGGTTTGTCACTTACGAAGCCTGCAACCGCCGCGAATTTGCATTTGGCTCGCCCCTGTAGTTCAGGTTTCCTTACTTCAAAGACGAACCTCGAAGGGACGACGTCTAGTTTCTAAGCACGACACGTTCCATCTGAAAAAATTCTCGGATATACTACAATCTTGTCTTAAAACATTAACAATTTCTCTTTGAATAAGTTTTTAAATAACGTGTATTTTTTAAAGAGCTATCTTTAAGTGTCCCGTGCGAATTACAATACTCGCAATTTGCACGCATTCAAATCTGGGTAGCTAGGTGTCCGCGAGGTATCAACCATTCGTCGAATACTTCTGGCAGCTACTGAAAATGTTTCTGTGTGGGCCGTGACTTTATCATGCGTAAAACAATGGCACATATTTCATTTTTTCTCTTAATTCTAAAAAACTGCTGTCAGAATTAACAGAATGTAGCTGCGTGGACTTACTGAATGTTCTAAAATGGTGCTATATGATTTTGCGCTCATGTATTGCACACCAGACTCCAAAATTGAGTTCGGGCGAGTTATGATACTGATATTTTTTAATCTGCCGCTTTATTTTTCAATTTAATATGAACCATTCAGAAGTGTTGCCAATGAACATACGACACACACAGACCCCCTGCTGTGTATTACTCGTAACATGTGAAGGAGTGACTCTCCCGTGTCTCAGCTCTTGTATAAGACAAGGGCAGTATCTGCATCTTCACTTTGGCATAGCGATCTTTTATTTCTTTAAAAGCAGGGACACGATTGGACATACACTATTATATCTACACCGACGAGGACGATCGCAGCGGTAACGCGCTGAACTGGTGTTCGGAAAGTAAGTTTCGAAAATTGGACTAGTCTTTGTATATCCTTATGGATATTTTCCAAACTTTTACACAGGCCGTGGGCAAATATCGGGATAGTGCATTGTCTTCAAAATTCTTTCCGAATCACCATTTGTCAATCCTGATGCTCAAAGTGTTGATTTATGAGAAGCCGACAACTTCCTAAAATACACCACAAGTAAGAAGTTCCGCCAGTTCTAATGTTTGCAGCAAAGGCACCTGGATTGTAATTTCGTCAGGAAGATGTAAACTAATGAATGCTGTACGTTAGTTTGAGTAACTACATGGCATAGACGTATGTTGAAATATTTCAATAATTTCTGCTGTCTCTGTCCTTTAAATATCTTGAATTCCTTTTCATGCATATTTCTAATTTCCAATGGCTGTATTTTTCAGCTTGTATGAAAAGCTGCGTAGTCCCTACAACTTAATTTACTGCCTTTCTGCCTCTGCCACTGGCTCTAGCATCCGTCTCACATCAATGCAGGGAATACTGGACTTGAAGGTCTGGTATAATTTGGAAGGCGTGCCAATTAGCGATTTCAATGAAGCCCTCTGAACCAGAAGTAATTGGCGCGCCTGCTTATGCAAAAACTGCACTAATTGGGGCAGACCGTCCGCCTACCTGGCTCTTTGTCTGTTTGCTGATGATTAGTTCACTTCATTCCTGCCCTCACATTCCACGCTGTTCTGAAAATTTTTTATTGCCAATAGGTTATTTATTGCTCCATGAACTGTATTCTGTATAAACCAGAGAATGTGTTAACATAAAGTTCTGCCTTCTGCCAAGCCGGTTTTATTTCTTTGAAACTGAAGAACTCTAAAAATCTGCACTTGAAGCCAAATTCACTCTTAATTTACGGTTGTAATTTTTTTGCTGAACAACAAAATACCTTAATATACTGAAGCCAGAAATTCATATTTAAATTTTGGGTTCCAATCTCATATGAAAGCTACTGCCTCCAAATTAAAAGGTCAAGGGGTTAATGCCGTTTGGGAAAAATAAAACTGTTTTATGGAGAATCGTACGGAAAATACACTCTACACACTTTTTGGAGAAGATTCAGGCATATTTATATTCCTGTCGTCTGATATGTGACAACATACCCTGGGAAATGTGTACCGACGCTGTAGAGTGGGGAATTACTGTCTCTAACATCAGATACTTTTTAATCTACGAAGTTTGTATCATATTAGTGATTTCGAAATAATTTAAAAATGTGTTTAGGAGAGGCGTATTTGTTAGTCTGAGGCCTCGGGGGGGGGGGGGATTGTATCTGTTTAGTGGACAGCAAACTAACGCAGTGAAGTAGCTTCCTTCTTCAGGAACTAAGGCGTAGTGAAGGTGTTTTTCATATTTTTTGAATCCCGAGAGTTTTCTCCCGTTCCCGCAAGTTCCCGCCATTTTTCCTTATTGTGAGTCAGATAAATCCATCCCACATTTTCCACCTCCCCTATTCTTTTAAGATCCAATTTCATGTATCCTTATCTACGCCTGGGTCTTGCAAGAGAAGTCGTGGTTCAGGATTTCCCACCAAAGCCCTGCCTACATTTTTTCTCCCGTGCGTGTTATATTCCTCGCCCATCTCCTTGATTTTATTATGATGAAGTACTTGTCGAGAAGTACAACTCATGAAGGGAAAGTGGCTAAAATCCACAAATAGTAAATCCAATGCCTTTCCATAAACTCAAATTTCACCTTAGAGGAGGCCACGAAGACGCAGAGGGGGTACAGGTATAGCTCTACTCTTTCTGTAAGCTCGGCGCTGATGTGGGTGGGTGGTCAACACCACGCCCCGGCCGCTTTACCCCCGGGCAAGAGAGAGATTACCCATTTTATAGGAGGCTGGGTGGGCCCGAGGGTGGGTAGGGACAGGTGTGAAAAATCTTGCCCCCACCTGCATTCGATCTGTGGACCATCCAGTCAGTAGCGAGTTGGTATACCGACTAAGTTATCCCGACCCACGTAATGTATTTTTATAAAACCTGAAACCGGCCAAAACTTAAGTAATGTGAAAATATGGTGAGAGACATGGCAGCATGGAAACAATGTGTTTTTGGAAGTGAACGTTGTGCAAGGCGACGAAGAGGCAGGAGATATGAAAAATATTACCCACATTCTCTGATAAAACAGGCAGAAATTTTCTTTAACCCTTTAGAGACGAAGCGTATCTGTTTTATACAAGGACTCAGTGCGTACCGCGCTGTAAACACTCTCCACTTCGGTTATAAAAACCAGCCTCTTAATGTTTTATAAGGCAAAAGTTGCTGTTTGTTCTGAGATCCGTACAAAACACATAAACGCAATGTGGGCACCACGTAGAATTTTTCAATGTTAAACCTGGTCGTATGCAAAGTTACCGCTAGGCTTTAAAAGGTTAAAATGTCGGTGTACTTGTATTTTACACCGGAGTAAGGGACTTCACGTCGCAGAAGGTTACATTTTTGTGGTGCCTGTGACAACCAGTACGTTTTTAAATGGCTAGTGGCACATGTTTTGCTCTGTGGTTTTATTCTGTCTTTTGTTGTCCAGCAAAATATTCGGCACTTTTTCACCCAAAATCCCTCCTTTTTTTTTTTTTTGAACTCTTGAAATTTTTGTCGTGTTCCAAATTTCGCAAAAATACAGAAGACTGAATATTCCTATTGGTTTGTTTAGTAATTAGAGAAAAGAGGATTTTGAAGTAAATATAAAGGCAACTGATGGATTTTAATATTTTTAAGTTATTACACTTCTTTAAATGGATTAGCCGCTAATGAAAAATGTCTTCGAAAAATATATGTAAGTAACACCTCGTCCAAAAGTGTAAATATCAGCATTAATGAACGGTCTTTTCTTAATGGTACTGTACCTGATTATTTTGGTATAGGATATTTTCTGTCTGTGTCCTGCATTAATCAATACACTTTACGCGACGCTTCGCTTTTAATATGCGCGTTCAGTGATTGTGCACAGTCTCCTGAATAAATTTATTTCCTCCTTTGCTGTTAAATTCCTTGCAGTAAATTATTATTAGGCTCGGGCTGATAGCAATAAGACGTAACAGCTGAGCTCTTTTAGAGCCAAATTATGCATTAAAACATCAACTTATATTTTTAGAAGTCATAATTACTAAGCTCGTCAAATCCATTTTTTTTCCAGTGGCGCAACAGCCCTTAGCGGGCCAGGGCCTCCTTATTATCGAGGCTTCACGATCACACTCAATGCACACCATAATCAGTAAGACTTCTCTCGATGAATGATCAGCCAGACGCAGAGATCTCTACCTGACAAAGCACAACTCTCACAAGAGACAAATATCCATACCCCCAGCGGGATTCGAACCCACGATCCCAGCAAGCGAGCTGCCGCAGCCCCACACCTTAGAACCGTGTGGCCACTGGGATCGGCAATCTCGTCCATGGCCTATAACTTCCCAAAGCACACTGGGTACCATTTGCACCACACACAATGTCAAAACCATATTCCCTACACATTTTCCGGGGTTTGAGACTAGCTCTTTCTAGTTGGACCAGTGGCACAAATTCTATCATTTTTACCTTTCCATTGAAGACAGAGGCAGATCCAGCGTTTGCTACGTGGTTGATTATTTGGCCTGAGGTGCTGGACAACGTCCAAAATTTTAGTCACGACAGTGCATGTTTTCTATAATTTGGCGACAAAATAGAGATGCGTACTTAGTAACACTGACTGATCTTCTTTATAAATGGAAGTCAGTAGACTGTGAGGTAGAAACTGAATTATGTAGATAAACTCCAGGCGCCAAATATTTCCATATTTATTCCATCTTTTTTGGACTTTCTTTAAAATGCATGCCACCACATTTTGATAATTGAAACTTGCGTAACTCTTATGTCGATAGCGTGTGTTTTCTGTTGGGAGTGATAGCAAACATTTAATGTTTTTTGAAGCTACCGAGATTCGTCAGCAAACCTGGTGATGAGAAATGCAGTATGGACTATAGTGAAGAATTTCTTTGTTGTGATACGCAGTAAATCCATTTCTCAGCCAATTTGTTTTCTAATTTTACATTTCAACTCTTTCAGTAAAACAAAAATCGTCTTTGCGTGTTCAGAAGATAAGTTTTTCAGCCTTTAATATATAACTTTGTCTTCTGCCTAACAAGAGAGTGAAAATTCTTAGTTGTTAGCAAAATTAGTATATGACTTCCTACCTTGGTTCTCTGGGTTCCTGTAAAGGTAAGGCAATAAGAATGCTCTGAAACATCCTTAAGTACCAATAAGACGGGGTGTACGACAATCATCTTTACAAATTTACTGTCAATAAAAGTTTTGTAAGAGGATATTGACCTGCTGTTTTGCGTCGTCAGCGACGGAAATTCTAAATATTTTACTGATTGCGGAGTAGTTAGCAGCGTCATTATTTTCCACTGCACTGCATCCGTCTGTGTGAGTTAAACAAATTAGAGGCGTACAGAGGCAAAGGTATTTGTAACTTTGCAAATCACGTGCTGCAGCTCATGTCGACTCTTCATTACTGCGAACAAAGACCTTAAGGTGTGCTTTCGTCACTTTCATTAGACAAGGGGTGGCGCCCTGCACTTGTCGTCTGTGAAACACAGTCTGCTTAAACTGTTCGCACGAAGCATCTGTCGGTGGTCTCAATGTTTGCGTCTTGTAAGAAGTTGTTCCGAATTTTTTCTGGACGAGTGTATCTGATTTCGACAAAACACTCCACACACAGTGCATTTTCCTGCTGGGACATGTAGACTTGCAAACACGCACACACAAACCCGCGCGCACGCGCGCACACACGCACAAATGCACTCCAATGAAACACAAGTATGCTATCAAATACCGGGTACTCAGAAACACTGTGAGAGTTTCTCTCACAACTGATGCAAAAACAACACGTTTCTGTCGTTTTATGAAGTGTTTATTCGCTCGTACGCTCCTAAAGATAATTCTCATACACCCTGTATTTTATCGTGTCGAAACACGGAAGAACACAACAGTCTAGACTTTCCGAATGTTATTTCAAATTTCTTAGGAAATATTTTATTTCAAGACACTATTTTAAATTAGGTTTTTATGTGAACAGAACTTGAAAATTTACTGTACATTTCCCGGAATCCTAGGTATTTGTGCACAAAAGTTTATTTATCAGCATGATTTCATATTATTTTTAAGACATTACATAGTTTTAAATTTCAGTGAGCATGGGATATAAAAGTGTTAGACATTTTAATCGCAAGACCTGAAGCAAAATGACACTTGCAGGTCTCTGCCTGTAAGAAGGTAATATTAAACTGGATCTTAAAGAAACAGAAGAGAGATATGTGATGTAGGGTAGAGTGCCACACGAAATTGGCCTGTCGTTTCCAAGATGCAGGAAGACTCTGAAAATTGTTAACTTTAAATTTCAGGTGGCAAAGTATTGTAACATTCTATTTGAAAAATTATGGAGGAATGAAAGGAAATAATTTTTAAAAATATAAGAATGAGTCGTTATTGGATTCATCCACAAGTAACATGAGTAGCACATCAAGACACAATGATGTGTTTCGACAACCACTCTTCTGAATACCGCACTCTCTACTGCGCGAGTACAGAGAAACTCTATGCCTTACACTACCCACCGAAACACTGGGCTGTCCATTATCCGCTGAAACACTGCGCTGTCCATTATCCACCGTAAAACTGCGCTGGCTACTATCCACTTATCACTTCCGTCTCCGGTCATGTACATGGGAAGGGAAAGCAAATATTTCGGTGCTACTCCACTGCTTCTTGTTATACCTACCACACCAGTAAACTAATTTTCGCTTGGTGTTTTTATTACGTTGCAGACTTGTAATTTTTGATGCATATTAGATACGCCAGAAATTTCCATATCTGAGGATGAAAATTTACTTCATCTGCAGTTCGAGATCTAAAGCAGGCATGTCACAGGCAAGAAACTATTTTAGGGTCGAATATGCTCCTGTTAGTAGTTCCAGCAAACACGGGATCTGGGTGTACTCCATAACAATTAGGCAATCAGCCTGTTATTTTAGAGATATAAGAAGTAATGAAACAAATTAAATTCGGAGATTGCGTATGACTTCAGAATCAATCTTTCAACTACCTCTCTAAGAAACTGAAAGTTAAAACGCTGCTCGCTGTGTCATACGGCTGCAAACTTGTGTCGCTGTTAAACTCTGCTGCCTGTAGTTGCACCAAATATTTCGTACACCGCTTTAAATGTACACCTACTGATATATCGGAGCGGCGTGAAATTTTGAATAGATGTCTATAAAATTTCACCACTTATTATTAGAAATTAAAACCTCTTATATTTTACTGCGTACAATACTTTAATTTTTTGAAAATTGTCGATACCTTTCAAACTTCACTTCCGACGTGAATTTTGTAGTCTGAATTTGAATGCCGCTATAAATTCTATCAGTTGACTACACCTTGTTCATATTTGTGTTAAATGTTGTGTCATTAACTTAAGACAATACAGTGATTAATGTATCTCATTTAATTACTGTCATCCATTTTACATACCGATGAGACAGGAATTTCAAAAGATGGAATATTTAACACGCGTGAGCACACAAATCTCCATATGGAACACTGTACACCAGACAGCAGCGACGTTTCTGTCTCAAGGTGTAGGCAGACATTTTCAAAGACAGAATTCTAAGATCATGCTTTCTTTCGCTACGTCTGAATACAGGTGTTTATCACGTTATCCCAAAAAACATCCTTCCAGAGCTGTGGATAAATGTATTTTCTTATTAAGATTTAGTTTTGTTTGTGCATGGAGGTGTTTTCCTCTGTTTTCTTCTTGAAATTAGTGTGTGCGTTTGGAGCAACGTGTGCTGGAAAGGACACATGCTTGACCTGCTTGTTCCCCGGATTTAAATCCATTAGGTTTTATCTTGGAGACTTTCAAAGAGTACTGTTAATGCTACAGAAAACAATGGCGTATATGACTTGCTATATCGGGTACATAATGTATGTTAGGAGATTCATAAGGCACCCGGGATTTTCCAGAGAGTAAGACGGTAATTTTACAGACTTGCACCTCCTTGCGTTGAAGAAAAAGGTGCACATATTTGATCATCTTTTTTAATCTGCAGGAGTCCGTAATTTGAAGAACTACCTACACAGGCCACGTGTTCATGAATGAGGAGAAAGGAAACCGTCAATCATAACTCATCCTCTACAAAATTATTTAATATTAACTGTACTACATATTTCGCCCTTAGGTGGACAAAATGAGGTATCCATACTTTACAAAAAGATTGAGGAAATCATGTGCAATACAATAAAACTTATTAGTAGTACAGCCTTTTATCGCAAAGTTATTAAAAATACTGATAAAGCCCTTTATAGCGAGAGAATTGTTTTGTTAAATAAAGTTGCGAAATATAACCTCCAATGAAAAAAATATTTGATTCGGGACCTATTTTTGAGGCTGACACAACAATTACTTTTCTTCCAATTTCAGGAGAAGGCCCTACGAGATATCTTGTATTTAGAAACACAAAATATATTTATGCACATGCAGACAAAATCAACAACCCAGCGGGAAAACAAAAGAAGAAATTTATTGTCCAAGACAATGAGAAAATTAGGAAAACAATGATGTAATTGAGAAATCAGATAAAGGCAATACATTTGCCATTAATAAAGGACGTAGAATATGACGATGAAAGTAATGATTTTCTAGATTACAATGAGGTCGTGGTTTTAAATAATGATTCTATATTCTAATGTCAAAAACACATCTGGAATTTCTGAAATACTAATAGGCCCCCTGAGAATAAAGATTAAATTAGAAATTTATAAATACGAACTCATTCCACACACCCCAAATTACGATCGGTTTTATTAAAATACATAATGAACCTGTTTCTCCTACTAGACCGATGACAAATTGGTGAATGCTCTGAGTTAAAAATTGGTTTGGTTTTTCATACAAGTTTGTTACAGTACATATAATTCCATACGCCTTCAACGTTAAAAATACATCATAATCGATATAAGATTTGAATTGTATTTATATTAGTCAACGTACCCGTGTAGTATAATTCGATATTATGGAAGAAAGTGTATTCCTATTGAAGACCTAAGAGTAATACAAGATGATAAACTCATAGAACGTCTGGTAATGAAGAATCAAAGAAATAAACATGTGCAAAATTTTACTTAAAACTGTTGTCACACTATTGTAGACTGTGCCAAAATGAAGGCTTTCCATTTGTATTTCCCTCTGTCGCTTTTTTTATTTTTTTAGAGTAACGCGAAATTAATAATTTTATACATTTTCTAGTACAGCACAGGTTGAGGATTACTTCAGATACGTGAACTTTATGCTTGTCATTCAGAATAACACCATATTTAGCATAAATAATATTCTTAAGCATTTTAACAACATGAACTCAAAAGTAACTTTTGCAATACAACAAGAGTTCTATAATAAAATCGAAATTTTAGACATCACGATAGCCAGTTTTTCAAAATATTTTCTAATTAGTACATATTGGAAACAAACTACTACCGACATGATGACAGCAGTACATTCTTGCCACCTACCGGGAACGTGCTTCTATAAGGTATTTTATAAAAAGATTGAACTCTACTCAAAAAAAATGAAAAAAGAACCTTAATAATCTAAGAAATCTTATGTAATAATTCTTACCCTTATAAGATTATTACGCGTAGTATGGTGAATAATGAACATCCAAGCATAACACAAGAGAAAGGAACAGTAAAACATATGAAACTCACTTACAATGGCGAAGAGATAAAATTCATGACCAGGCTGTTGAAGTAAACAGCAGCGCAATTTGCTATTAAAATACATTTTTTTGTAAATTATTAAGAAATAAAACCTAACGTACAGCAATAAGAATTGAATTCATGTATCAAGGACTTAACCTGTCCTGAATATGCAAAACAGTATGTCGGAAAAACAGGAAAACTTTTTTTAACTTGATTTGCCCAGCAAGTGCAAGTACTTCGTAATAATGTTTAATATAATTAAATTCTCTTTCACTCGGAAAGCAACATCCTGTAGGCACAGTTGTCAATAAAATGGAAGTCTGTACACGACAAAGAAAGGGAGCGCATATTAGCACTGCTAAAAAAATTTGTATTTTAAAGAAACCGGGAACAACAGCGATCAATAAACGATACACTCGAACGCTATATTCAAGGCCACACTGTAACATGATTCATAAGACGACCGCCCTGTAGCTTAAAAGAATTCAGTAGGCTTCTGATCTGTGTACAGTGCAGACGCACGTTCTGTTACGTGCGTCATGTTATGCTCCAGCACATGTAAGTCTTGCTACACAAGCATCCCCTAGGTGTTTCACAAACCGTGTAAACCTAAGGCATTTTCTGCTTAAAATTTGTTAATTCAGGTCCGCCCCGTTACACGGAAACATTCAACGTCTTAAACATACCTATTTTATATTACGCCCCTTTGTCTTTTTATAATATATTTGCTTTTCGTTGTGTTCTGCTACTTACACAAAATTTTACTCCCCTCTGGAAGTTATTTGTGCTTATTTGTGAGTAACCCAAGACGTTAACTCTCATCGCCAAAAAAAACTGCAAGAATTCGTTTACGTCTACATAACTGGAGCGTAAATAACCCGGTAACACATAATTTTTAAAAGAAATGTCTATTTTAAACAATTGTTTACATGCATTTCAATAATTAATTTCATTCCATGTCTCGGGAAAAAAACTGTTTCAAAACTTTATTCATTCATTATGTAAAAGAATGAGATCTCATTCCTATTAATAGAATTTTATTGTTCTATATGTATCTTTCTCAAAACGTTTTATAAAATGCGAGTGTCTGATGATGACCACGTAAGGCCGAATCCTTTAGAAGCCCACAGTCGACATTAGGTAACTGTGAACCGTGATTCGTGACTGACGTTTCCTTCGCTTCCTGCATATGGTGTCATGTAGGGTGCTCAGAACATAGCCTATGTTCATATATCCTACATTTTTCTTCTGGACTGCTGTTTAGACACACTCTTAAAATTTAGCCGTGTATTTTTCGTTAATTCCCTACAAAAACGCAAGTGATATTTCCTTCAATTTCCTTTTAGGGTCCTAGTAGGAAATACACAAACCAGTAGGAACTTTACGCCATTGATAGTACATACGGTAGCCACGTGGCGATAAGAAAGCCGTGCGAAAGAGGTTTGGATAAGGTTCTAAACTTTATTCTCCATCTTTCTTTAAAATTAATTCAATCATATACATTTTTTAATCTGAGTGTCATTCCTTCTTTGAATTTCTGGATAATACTTATTTTGATACCCACAAAAATGCAACCACGTTCCGCGTGAAGAGCGAGTAATCCTGCTTGAATACATTACATTACATTACGTTACGAGCATACCTTGTACTGCATTCAGTTTTGGGAATTGAGCTAAATGAACCGAATAAATGATACTGTTCCTTTTAAGTTTTTGCAAAACAGGAACATTTCTTGAATTATGTTACAGCGACATAGGCAATAAAATCCTGTTTACAAACACCATACATGTAAATAGGAAGTGTCTAAGTACATCCCAATATAACTTCACGTTCCCTGCAGTACACAGATACGGTGTGATCGTCAATAATTTGCTGTAATCCTGTGCAGGATTTAATTTAGCCCTAGTATGTGGTATAATGGTGTCATTACGAGAGCCGTCATTGTGGGAGATGGTGTGTTGTGCTGGTTTTCAGTAAAGCTTTTCCACTTACAAGAACTTTTCGAGTGCTGCTTTCGAATAGCTATTTATAACGTCTAGCGTACTGTCACTTGTAAATCAGGAGTAGCCATAGTGTATGTTAGTACAGATGTGTACTCACTCATATATTCATTTATTCATCTATCCATCAGTTTATACGCGGTGTGTTTATCGTTTTAGGAGTATGATTCGATTTTTTACCCAGCAGGACTGCAGCACTCCATGGTGTGCAAGGTCGTAACATCATTCTAACTTGAATCTCTTATAACTCACTTCTGTTCACCGTTTCACTGGTCGTTTTGTGGTGTGTGGTTTTGGTTGTCAATTACACACAACTGGACGAGCACAGGCCAGCGGCTCCAAATATATAACGCAATTTGATTTTCCCACATAAAATGCAACTTGAAATGAGTAAATCAAACAGGCAGAAATATGACATTATCTACATAATATGTAATACAGTTGGGCTCCTCACGTCCTGTGAATTAATTATAGTGCAGAACGTACTGCTGTGTCACTCGCATCAACATATTGATGTCTTCTGTTTCTTCGAATATTGGTGTTGATGACAGGGAAGATGCACGCCTATACCAAATTACTAATTCAATATACTGGCTTTAACATTTGACAAAATACTATTTTTTGGCCGATTCAAGTGGCCGCGCGGTCTAAGGCGTAGGTCTGCAGCCTAGTGCTTGTTGGGATCATTGGTTCAAATCCCACTGGGGGCATGGATGTTTGTCTTTTATCGTGTTTGTGTTGTCAGATAGAGGTTTCTGCGACGGGCCGATCCCCCGTACAGAGGAGTCCTACCGACTGTGGTGTGTGTCTGAGTGTGGTCAATTGAAAATATAAATCCTCTACACTCACTGTGAACAAGTAGGTAGAAGAGGAAAGGACTATGAAAGAAACTGTTTTGTCCATTTGTATTTAAGAGGATTCCAACCTTACCTCGCCTGTTACTAAAAGGATTGTAACGAATGTATCCATGCTAGGTCATCGGAAGTTAATCCGATTGATGGTGGGAATGACGGCGCTTGAAACATTCTCCTTTCTGTCCGCTGTAGTGATCCACTACAGTGCCATATTTCTTATGTCAGCCAAGTAAAAATTTTGACTCTAGCTACCAGTACAAAGTTCCAGTGAAAGGGGTGGTTGGAAGATTGGGAGTGTAGGAACAAATGTAACAAATGAAGGAAAGTGTGGTTGGGGTCGATCCTTGGGACACCTTTCCATCCTGAGGATGTAGTCTATTTTGATAACCGACAATTTAGTAGGCATTGTAAAACTTTTAAAATCATCACAGCTGAATTTATAATCCAAATGTAGCAGGATTTATTCCACAAAGTCCCCAGCTTCAGGCGCAGGTAAATTTAGCGAGCCAAGGCTCATGTCACAGGTCGGTAGAATGAGCGAAGTCGTGTGCATGTAGTTCAGTGTGTTTCAGCAGTCCGAGTGGTGGAGATACCAGCATTCTTCTGATCATGTAATAACGGCAGTCACAAGGCAGAGGTAGAGGGACCGTACGGTTTATCAGTGTCGCACTGAATGTTGTCATGCAAACTGACAGAGGCTTTGTGGTTGTAATCCCGCTTGGTTTATGTGAAATGCAATAAATATGATTACTTGTTGATTTTGGATTACTCGTTAGCAAAATTTTGTACAGCATTTCACCGATAGGAATTTAATATTATCGTGTTATTTTAATATTGCTTGCGTGATATTTATTTGCTTATCCGTTAGGCAGAAACGACTTACAAACGGAACGGCTATATAATTGAATATTCGCCCCTGAAGCCTTAATTCACCTAGACACTTCGTAATATTTCTTTTAAATATTTCACAGAAAAGACAGTCCGACTCACTTCCAAAACCGAAAGATTAAAGGAATTAATAGCTCCTTCCTGTCACTACCATGTAACATTCTTTAATACATTTCGCGAGTAAAGCGCACACATGTTGCCTAGTAAGGTAATTGCTGCGTATTGTGACCACTTAATTTTTTTTATGATTCTACAGTGAAGTAATTATTGTGTGCTTTAGGGCTATTGCAAAGTGTAGTCTAGTAGATGGTTAGGCCTACATGCCACCGCCGTAATTTACAATAACGTTGGACCCAGTAGCTTTACCTGCCCCCTTGGCAACCACATGCGAACTGACGCAGCGTCGTGACCGAGAAAAACAAATTTTACGCCTGTGTAAACGTCAAACCTCATACTTCTGAAATTAGTTTGTTACATAAACTGAATTAAGGATGCTCGGGGTTGGAACTTGTGGGATGTGGCATTGTCTCTTTTGCATATAAAAAGAATGATAATGCAGTCCTTCACAGAAGAAATAGAGCTGTCATCAGCTCCGCCTGTAGTATATTGGGAGGATTTCTACAAAAACCAGTAATCTTTACACGAAAAAGAAAGTACACTGAGTAAATCGATGGAGAAGGATTCGTCAATTGAAAGAGAGTCTCTATATCGTTGGTCGCAGCAACATTGCTTACACATGCGTCCCTGCTTATGAATGTTCTCAAGGCTTATATACTGTATTTGATTGCGTTCTTGATTCGTGTGTGTTGAGTAATAGTTGGGGCCATCAGAGTGACTAGTGGGACACATAAGGTGTTTGTTTCTTGTTGTGTACATTTATTATCACATTTTCGGAAAAATACGAGAGGACAACTAAAATTTAAGTGTAAGAAAATAATGAGAAATAAATTTGTGATATGAGTTAGGTGAGGTTGAAAATAGTAACTAACAAATGAAATGATACATAAAATTGTGTGGCATAAAGTAGGACTGCAGAAATTCCGGGTTGCGGTTAGCAATGGAAAATTATTAGTTTTGAAAGGAAACTGTTAAGAGGGATATTTGCACCCACCAAAGAATTAAATGGCACGTGGAGAATCAAAACAAATAGTGAACTCAATAAATTGATTAAAAATCAAACTATAATTAACTTTATTAAAACCAAAGACTAAGTTTGCTTGCACACATTCACCGAATGGGTAGTGACAGGATGGTCAAAAAAGTATATGAGTGGAAACCAATATCCACGAGATCACAAGGCAGACCAAAACTAAGGAGAGAAAATGATATAAAGAATGATCTAAAAGAAATGAAATTAAATAATTGGAAAATCTACATCCAGGATAGAAACAAATTGAAAAGAATAGTTGACAAGGCCAAGACTTTCAATATATGAAGCTGTAGTCTCTGACGAAGAAGAAGAAGAAGAAGAAGGAGGAGGAGGAGGAGGAGGAGGAGGAGGAGGAGGAGAAGAAGAAGAAGGGTAGCAATGGTGACTACATTTTGTACGGTGGCGCCTAATTTTTGTGCATTTTGAGTAAGGAACTTGCTTCATGTCATCCTTCTGCGCCTAGAATTTTGATGTGGCTCCTTGATTTATATGAAATTTGTGTACCACTGGCCTAGAGTGTGTTGCAGTAACGATTTATTTTGCATAAGCTTTGGAGTTTTAACTGTACGTACATGGCAGGAAATTCTGTATTAGCTGTGCCACAATTATCATCTCAAGAGAGACTCTGTTGCGCGAGTCATATTAGATAAATACAGAGTAAAGGCGTCAACTTCGGAACACATCGTGTTTCAACGTTATCTTCCAAATATTCTTATTCGCTGTAAACATAAAATATAACGCTTGACGTGAAATGAAACCTGTAAACGTTATGCTGTGCGATGTATTACTGACAAGATTCTTTATATCCTACACTCGTTTAGGTAAGGCATCACTCAACCCTTTCAACAGCTGCCTGGATTTTGCGCTTACAAACCTGTTGTCACCAACAACATTTGGACGAAATATTTGTCTCCGACGTAACTCCAAAAGAAAAATGAAGATGGTTCAGATCTGAAGAACGTGGCAGACGTTGATGTGGCTGTTGCAAACAGGGCATTCAGCACCTGGTGACAGCTATGTTACATGTGCTGACAATTGCACGTCTTCTCAAGACTCTTCGTTCACAATACTGTTTTCATTTTTCTTCCAAAGAATAGATTAAATCCTGACGTTGTTTGAAGAATGCAGGCATCAGGGTTGTGACGTTGTGTCGTCTGGTAAAAATTTACTGACACTCTGAAGGAAAGCCCTGCCTTAATATTCACCATGGAGACGGGAAGTAGCACGTCCCAGCAAAATGTTTGTTGTATGTACTGCACCAGACTTTACGGTGCCACATATCAGAAATTAATATAAAATGTAAAGAAATACCGTTAGCACAACTCACTATGTTAAACACCTTAATTTCTTGTAAAAAAATGGCTACATATTTCGGCTTGACATTAAACAATCTTTAGGTCTGAGTAACTTCCGTAGATACAGGAAACTACGTAGTTGTATACGCCTTTATATCTGCAAGTACTTGAGATCACATGTTTAACCACTGTGAAGACCGGTATGCCTCTAGATATACGTACAGAAGGAAGTGAGAAGTGAGGAACTTCACATCCTGGACACTTCAGTACCAATACAGGAGAACTGGATGTCAGTTGTACAGGCAACTGAATCGGCTTCATAGCCGGCCTTGAATCCGGTCTGAAGAGACAAAAACATTTAGGGGAAGACCGCATAAATAGGACCACTTCCTAAATTTAAACATTGCCTTGGAAACTGTCATCGATGGTCATCACGCTATTGGCAAAAATTATAAGTTTTTGTTTGTTCGGAACAATGGAGGAAGTTAGCAGTGATCAGGAGGAGGTTTTGACCTTTTTGATGTTCTTTCTTATATTTTATGTGTCCATTTTGTTTTTCACTCCTACTTCTGCTTTTGCGTAAGGAGTACCCTTCAACAGAGGAAGTTCCATCTGCAGATGTGCGAACACAGTTCCTTCAGATGAAGTTAAAGCCTTAATATTTTATCTCGTGCCATCCAGTCTCTGGAAGGCTTTGGTGAGAAAAAAATGGCGCGCTGCTCTGAACTGGACCGGCAGGGGTTTGCTATATTGAATTACAGACTTCATATGGTACATTATAGGAAAATGAGAAGAAATCCCTGGTTGTAAATTTTCAAAACTTTGGGCTTGATTAATCAGGAAATAAAGAAGTGATTTGAAATCGGTAATGAATATATAACTTGCACTTTGGTATCATCTTCCTCATCATCAATTTATATAGTAGGCCGACTTATATATAGAACAATGAAAAAAGTACGTAATGAGGAGAAAAGTGATGGGGAGATTACCGGTTGCATTTAGGAATGGTGATTTAGTGAAGTTTTATAATTTGGGCAGTATAAAATTGTTTTGTTCTTTGGTCCAATTTAAGAATGCATACTCTTAAATCCGACTGCCGTTGACTTTTACGACTATCTTTTCAATTATGCATTCTTTGCAGTAAAACAACAACTATGTGGCTCAGTTCCTAATAAATGTTTGACAGAAATATATTCTTTTGTTTTCTTCCCTTCAAATTTCTTTAAAAACATTTTGTTCTTAGGGGGTCTAATACAGGCGGTCTTCCCTACTCAGCTAGGCAGTGAACTGTGCTTACCCGTCCTGTAGCCAGTCACGTTACTGGCTGATCCTTCCTTCCCAGCCCATGTACTTCTATACTTCTGAAAGAGTAAAGAAATATCACTTCCGATTCATACGTACAAGTAAATGGAAGCGGGTAGATAAATAAAGTGTTACAACTTCGTGGAAAGAACTCTCATATAAACTTGACCTACATTAAGATAATTGGTTTCCCTTTGTAACAAAACTCTGCGTGGTGTGACTTCTCTTTCCGCGAGGCTAGGATTTGACTTTTATGGTTGGCAGTTTCTTAGTCTGTTTTCTTTGCTTGTGGATAGAAATACACACACGTTCTTTTCAGTCTGAATATATCGTGTATGTATTTTTTTTGTCTGAAGATTTTTAGAGATGCTGAAATATATTATTTTAGATGAGAAATTTAAGTTTTCTTTGTTAAATTGAGTGGGACCGAGGTAGCTCTATCAGTATAGTGACTAGGTGACGGACTAAAAAACTGATTTCGATTCCCGACAAGGTTAAGGATTTTTCTCTTCTCCATTCTCAATTTTGGGTCCATTTACCCTCCTGAATAACACTTGTCTGTAGTTCTTAGTGAAGGAAGAGTGTCAACAGCAAGTTCAGATTCGAATAATTTTAATACTCTCAGTAATTGTCAGAATGTTTATGATGAATTCACTGCATATTTAGTTTCCTTCTTTATTTGAAGTGTTTATACAAATTTCTCCGAATTTTTTATATATATGTCGTCAGCTATCAAAGTTGTTTGTAACAAGAAGACGCTTTCAACTTTTTGTTAGTTGTGTTTTACAAAATACATTCTTTAAGTTACGTGTGTCTGTGACGTAATTAACTGTGTTTAAACAAGAGAATAAGTATTGGATTCACTACGTGGCCGAGGTGCAAATTTGACCACTCATATTTATGTAGTGTCGAGGTCAAGAACGTAAGTAGCGATTTCTGAACTTCTCTGTATAACATTATGAGGTGGTCCCCTGTCGATCGAAGCGACAACTTTACTTGTTTGTGATATACGTGTATTTAAGGTTACATTGAAGTGGAAGGAAGTGACAAAAATGTTGTACATTTAATTTCTTTCCCCGCAGTTTAGAGAAGTACTCATGCAAGAATCGTAGAACTTTCCTTCGTAACAAGAAAACGCTGTTTCATCTGCGTACATAATTTAATTTGCCTATTCAAGTGACACAAATTGTGCAGATAAGATGTATTCAGATTATTGCATTGATATATATCAGTATAAAGATATAAAAGTTATTTCAACTTCTTTCAACTTATGTATATCATCAGGGAGAAGTCACATCAGTCATATTTAGATAAGAATGCATAACACTGTCCAAGGCAAAGTTAATATGTACATTCCAGATTAATTTAAAATATCTTCGTATGAAGTAGGCAATCATGTATAAGACATGACATATAAAGTATACAGGATTCAAATAATAAAATTTTTGCCTCAAAGAATTTCTTTCCGAATTAATAGGACGTCTGAACGGTATGAGTGACAAGAGGTATTCAAAATAGATCAAAAGCGTCTGACATATAAAGCCGCTGAATATAAGAGTAATATGAGACTTCCTCTGTATACAGCGCAGTTGGGTAAACATCGGGCAGACACTGCATAGTAGCCTGTGATGAAGGTTGGTGTGTTTACATCACAGGCCAGTACAGTGTCCGCCCGATGTACGTATACAGAAATATACTGCACGCAGGGTCAGTCTCCTGCTTCTGCTTTATTCAATAGCCTTATATTCTAAAATCCTTCAATCTATTTTTAATATCTCTTCTCATACCAACTTTTCAGACATTCTACTAATTTCGATATAAGGCGTTTGAACCCAAATAACTTCTATTAATTGAGTCCTGTATTTAATGTTGTCGATCTTCCGTGCAGTTGTTTAATATACAAATTTATTAATCAACCAGCTACTGCACAATTATTTTATAATTTCCGACATATTCTGATAATTATTAATATATGTGATAACAATCAACAGTTCACTAATATATCATGCGCTGATTTTGTCTAAGAAATGCATTCTCCCTGATGATGGCCGAATAGTTGCGGCCGAAACATGTTGGAGATTATAAACTAATTGTTCTGGTTGATTAATAAGTTTGTATGAGTTCAGTATATTTCATATTATGTATTTTATACATGATTGCCTACTTCGTAAGGAGATATTGTAATTTACTCTGGAATGCACATTTTACCGTCACCTTGGACAGTGTAATGTGTTCTTAACTAAATGTGAACCTTGTATTTACCCCCTAAGGATGGCTACTTTATCAGACGAAACGTGTTGGAATAAGTATTCTAATGATACATACCAGCGCAATACTTTACATTAAATCTTATCTGCATACTGACAGTTTCACAAAAGATGTATAATATTAGGTTACAAAATACACTCCGATTTTATTACATACAAGTACAGGAAACATTATAAAATACTTTATATATGTTCAGTAAAGTTGTGTGGCTAGGTTTTGTAATAATGATTCTTATTTTATTGTCCGGAGATTTGACATTTTCACGGCGGTTGAAAACACCAAATTATCATGCTACACTGGCCACAACCCAGAAGAAAATATTCCTCTGCCATATAACCAACCGAGTAAAAATTTTCGGACTAAGAAAAAACTGTTATTAGCGACATGCATAATCATCTGGCAATTAGACATATATTAAGATTGAAAATTTTTGATGTGTGACGTAATAAAGTTTGAATCGTGTGCGCCAAATTTTTGGAGGAAGCTGCAGTTTCCATCTTCAAGGTACAGGAGACAAACAACCTGTTGGTTTCAGAAAACACTTCCATGTTTGTCAAAACTGAAAGCTTTGCAAATTAAACTAAATCATTATATGCATAAATGAATGAATGAATTAATAAATGAATAAATGATGTACCGTTTGTATATGAAGGGATGCTTATCTGTTCCAACGAATCCTGACTGATCTAGGAGAATACACGTATTAATGGCAATGGTCAAGCCGCCTTGGTGCTGGTCGGTGGTTTGAGGCGTACATTGTTAACAATTTTTATTCTTGGCCTGCGGACTAAATCTGTTCACGTTCCGCGGCTGTCAGTGCCTTCCGCTGCTCTCCGCATGTGACTTACTCTTCGGGTTACTGGAGAACTCCGGCGCACTGAACTGGAAAACTTTAATTTTTTGAAACATTTTAAGCCTGAAGGAGTTTTTTTTAAGAAAGGAACTCAACTTTGGTAGTGCTGAAATGCTAAACGTTTATAATTTAAAACTTTCTTGTTATGTTTTATAACTCTTCTTTCATACTGACTTATTAGCTAACCAAATAAGTAACTGGCTATCTAACTGCCACATAACCCCATGAGACAGAGTCTTTCTATCGTATTTATTCAAGAAATGCACTTTATTCTTGGCACTGAAGGAAAAGGTTTGTAGTTACCAGATTACTGGTGTTACCGCCTTCTGAAATGTCACATTGCATGATTAATTTGGTAGAAACATATTAATGATTTTGAAGAAAACTCCTCTGAAACACTGGACATATATAGTAAAGTACACGGCGTCATCTAAAACACCGTATTTTTACTTCTTGATACCATGAGAACTTCAAGTATCATCCACAGCTCCTTACTCCGTGGCTGTTTAAAACACCTTCACAAAGAAACTGGAAAAGGCAACTATTGTCTACTTTATAGCTAGCCAATTTTCGTGAAGATTCATATTGGGAATTTTTACTAAAGCATGTCAAACAGTTTCAGTTATTTTTAATTAGACAAAAATCACGGACACTTTAGGTGAAGATCTACGTAAATTTATAAATCGCCGTTTAAGAAATAAGCACAGCAATTACGATATCTCTCCCCACTACGAGATAAGTGGGCAAAGTTAGATGGGCCAAGCGAGTGACCTGAACGTGATCTATGGTATGTGTCTTCCTCACAGAAAAAAAAAAATTAATGATATGTGATGTGTAAAATTTGAAAGTTACTTCTAAAGAACTTATACGTTCTGTGTATTTTTGAAAAGATAGATTTACAATCTTAGGACAATGACAGCGAAAGAACGAGAAATAGTACCTTCTACTGATGTTTCTTAAATTTTTCGTGATAGGTGCTTTAACTTGCCATTATTTCAGAGCCAGTAATAAGTAACAATTAATGCTGGCCAATGCTGTTGGTTGTACTTCGGCTTCTGTCTATATGAAAATTTGCTAATGGTGCACAAACGCCTGAAAGTATGAAGGAGTATATATTTTGGAAAAACCTGTAATACCTCAGGTCGTGGGACACAAGCCTTGATCTTTGTGGGAGTGAATTTATACGTGCTGGATAAAATATTAAGAACGTTAACGTGTTGGTATTTCTGCGTGTATTGTGCATCTGAGAATGTCACCTGCCCGAAATACGGTCCCTGTGATGTAACGGAGTGAACAAATGTCACTCTTCAACCTTGAGACAAGTTAAACTAAATTTTCTATCGAATTTGATACACACAACACGGTCCTTCTTTGCAAAGTGCTGTAGTCACAGCATGTTTCTCGTTTTCCAGTTATGGATTATTCTCGAGCAATTTTAATATGTGAAAGAAATAAACGGCCTTCTCGGAAAAAAAAAACAGAGCGGAAGTACTAACTGAGGAACCTAAGGTGCGCAGTCAGTGTAGAATATGCGTGTGCTGTACAGGGCGTCGCATTTCTGTCATCCGATATAAAAGTGTTCCATGGTTTGCTTGCCATAATACGTGTAACTCAACATTTATATTCACTAATGGAAACACGTTTCTCATTAACATAAAAAGAAAATTGTATGACCACGTGACCTTATTAGAGTTGGCTTTATGTATCCCGTTTAATCAAAAAGCCAACATTAACGGAAGCACAGGAAGTAACCACGACTGCTCAAATAATATAAGAGGCACAAAATAAGGAATTTGCTTGTTTTCTACCATTTTAGGTGTCATAAAACACTCATTTTTTCGATTTTTTTAAATGAGAAGAGTTTTAGTTTGGGTCATTCCCGAATTCCTCACTTTTGTAACTCACCGTATTAACAATGGTGCTTTTTCGTCGGAAGTTAACATTCATAAAACCTCTCATAAAGATGACAGTGGCGGGGCACATCGCACACACATGAGAGAGAGGATAAAGGGATAGAGAATTTGGTGGGGAGATCCTGAAGGAACGAGACCATTTGGTTGATCTGGATGTGCTTTGGAGAATTTTATTTTACTGGCTCTGAAGGAAAGATGAAGGTACATTGTGGGCTGCATTCATCTGAATCATGATAGGCACAAGTGTCGAGCCCGTGTGAGAAACATAATGAAATTTCTCCTTGCATAACATGCGAGGAATTTCTAGTCTAGCTGAAAGAATTTTAGTTTCTCAAGAACAACTGTGCTGCATGGATTTAGATAAAATACTTTTTAAGGCCATACACATATGCAGTATATATTACTTAACAGTTTATTTACTTGTATTTATCAAATACTGTTGCTGACAAATAGGACTAATTGTGTGAAAATTAACATTTCATAGGTAGAGGGCACCTCATCCTTTAAGACCAGAAGATTGAGAGGCATTCCCGCGATGAGTTACTTTATTTTAATTTTATGTATTATTTGTTGTGGTGGATAATGATTACGGGTTTTGCAGCTTCTGATTTTGCAGTTCCGTAATCTTTATGATACTCCCTTTTTCTTAGGCCATGTTTCCCCTTTCTTTCTCTCTCTCTGTACTCAAGAGTCGAAGATCAGTAACAGTGAGTTGGAGGGAGAAAAAATTTGGTACCAAATACAACCAATAAAATTACAGTTTTATATTTAATATATGTTTTCTACTTATTAGATGATAAAACAAATTGTCTTAATTAGTATGATAGAAACATTTCCCCGAATATAATTCACTCTTGTTTTCTCTTGAATTGAATTTTGATTTGAATTTTACATTTTTTTATGATGCGTCCTATCTAAGTGGCTGATGCCCGACATTTCGAGACAGCTCTATTATATATATCATTTTCAAATGTCGAATTATCCCTTTCTTCGTGGACATTTACACCCTTCAAGATGAGACCACCATGCTTTCTCCAAATTTTGGGCACCAATAAACCAGTGACGTGCTGTCGCATCCCAGAGGAAAGTAAATTATTACTGACCCGCTGCGAAAGTCTCTAAAAGTCTCATAATTATGTTTTGCTGAGGTAATTTGTAAACATGTTTACTTACGTCAGATACTGTCAAGATCTTTTCTATCTATTGACGAATATTAGGATTATGTCCCTCATTTGGGTGGAAAGAAGCACGAAGAAAACTAGGTCCATATTACGTTTAATTGTCGACGACCTTCCTTGCGATGATCTAGAATTTTCTCCCATTTCTATGGGCTAGAATACACACGCATGTGTTAACCAACTCGTTTCTGTCAGAATTTTTTTTTTTGCTGATGTAATCATTTCTTTTTCCCACTCCCTAGTATTTACACCTCTAGAAATACTAGGTTTCTAAGTAAAAGGCCTATGTTGTAGGAGATTTTTACAAGTGTCAGCTCTCCATCTGTCATTTGATATCATTCTCGGAAACCCTGAAGATCAACCACCCTTTTTCCTCTCAAGACTGCTGCAGCACAAACATCAGTCAGACGGACGACCTGACTGGCTGGCTAGTTGTCTGAGTAGACAGAGAACGCTTTCATCTACCCTATGATTTTTGGGGCTTGGTTTAATTGGAATACGCTGTGAGTTTCTGAAACTGAGTTGCAAACCAAGACAATTAATCTCATGCTAATAAGTTCATGGCAGCACGTAATTCCCTCTCTGTCTAGGCTCTTGTGGGCTGGAGAGAAAATCAATTTATAAATCGAGCTCTACACTGCGAAAGGTGAACTAAGCAGCCGTGGGGGACTTCTGGTACACAGACGCGTTAAAATTACAAAATCTCACTCAGTGATAATGTAGTAAATTGTGGGGTTTGATGGTTGAAGTAAAGAATAAGCAGGATCGACTAGTGGGAAATAAGAGAGGGGAGAACTTTAGAACATTAATATCCGTCGACGGAAATTCAAGAACTTAGTTTTTGCTTCGATGAACTTGACGAGAGTGTAGGCGATATGAACCTCTTAGTTTATACATTTATTTCTTAATATAAGGACCTTTAGGATTTCGAAAGTAAATGAAAATTTCATTTCGTGTGTAAGACTTACACAGATAAGCCTTCCATTGCTTCCACTGATCCACTGTTTTATTTCATAGGCCTTGAGAAATGTGTTAAATCACAGTGTTACTGTATATGCACGCCATGTGCTTCTAAGTTCTTCAAAGGTACTTCTTTATATTAAGTAAAAAGGTAAAGTTAAATCTCACTCTAGAACAGGCAATGAAGGCTGAGAGAAGAAACACAAGTACAGCTGTACTCGTTACTTAACCACGGCCCTAGATGGGAGTGGGTGGTCAACATCACGCCCCGACCGCTTTAACCCCGGAAAAAGGACACGGTAACCGTTATACAGGAGGGCTGGTGGACCTCAGGGTCGGTCCGGAAGGGAGCGAAAAATCTCGCCACACCGGGATTCGATCACCGGACTAATTTAATAAGTGATGCTACTATCTAAGAGATAATATTTGTCGGAAAAGATTAAGGTGCAGTACCGACCAAGCACGGATATCTCTCAACTGCTTCATGATGAGAGATTATTTCAACAACTGCGCAATTAATTGTGAGGGAATATTCAGCATGGATTCAGAAGAGATACAGAGAATTTTACACAAAGACTCTTATGTATACGGCTTATTCGACCATGTTACAAATAGTTCAAACAATACAACTTGGAGTGTTGAGCTGAGTGAAGAGTAATGAGATGGAAATATCGTGAGAGCGACCATCATCTTATTCATAGTGTTATCTCGAAATTTGTCTAGGGCCTGTAAAGAACCACGAAACTTCAGTTATAATACCCAAACTTCTTTCCGAAATTTGAACACAGAACCTGTTAATAAAAAAGAGGAGCGCGGAACCCGACTGCTACGTTCTGTCGAAAATGTGGAGGAACTGCAGCTGTAAGCACAAACAGGAAGATGTTTCTGCAGGGTCAGCCAAACGAACTTAACAGAATTTAAGGTGCTTTCGGACGTGACGCCACGTAGTGGAGGTCTGTATTTGGGCAAAACGTTTGGGAGAAATGTGCTGTCTCCATCTTCTGCCCTTAATTTAAGGACTCCATTACCGAAACGTCGCAACCAACTTATAATCTTGGCGCCTTTACATTCTAAAAGACCTTGAACATCACTGCCGTAAGAATGTAAAGTATAAAGTCATAATTAAGTGTTATACAAATTTTCGATTCGACTAAGGGTGATAAACTCTCTGAATTTATTTAGAGTTTTGCTTTTAAGAAAGCCTTTGATCGCTCGACAATAGGTTGCCGAAAATGAAATATCTCTTGAAGTTCAGGTTTACAGAACCATTCCTGATTTAACCCTTGAGTATGTAAATGACTCCTTGTAGAGGAGTACTAGGAGGAGTAGTACAGCATAGCACACTAGGCAATACGCTTGCCTTCAGCAGTAAGGTGATGCTATGTCGACTGTCCATATTTTCTTCATATGAAACTAGAATCTAGATTTCGAGGGAAGATTCATAATAATTTCTACCACTTTTGCAGAAGGTTAACACGTGTTGGCCTAAAGGTAAGGCTTCTGCCCTGTATTCGGTTGTTATGCTATGCTAAATATGTACTATACTGTACTATACTATGCTACAATACACTATGACAGACTATACTATACTATACTATACTATACCACACTATACTATACTATACTATACTATACTATACTATACTATACTATACTGTACTATACTATACTATACTATCCTATACTATACTATACTATACTATACTATACTATACTATACTATACTATACTATACTATAGTAGACTATACTGTACTACACTACACTATACTATACTATACTATAATATACTATACTATACTATACTATACTATACTATGCTATGCTATTCTATGCTATGCTCTGCTCTGCTATGCTATGCTATGCTATACTATACTATACTATACTATACTATACTGTACTGTACTGTACTGTACTGTACTGTACTGTACTGTACTGTACTGCACTGTACTGTACTGTACTATACTATACTATACTATACTATACGATACTATACTATACTATACTATACTATACTATACTATACTATACTATACTATACTATACTATACTATACTATGCTATACTATACTATACTATAGCAGACTATATTATACTACCCTACACTATACTATACTATAATATACTATACTCTGCTATAGTAGACTATGCTGTACTGCACTACACTACACTATACTATACTATACTATACTATACTATACTATACTATACTATACTATACTATACTATACTATACTATACTATACTATAGCAGAGTATATTATGCTACACTACACTATACTATAATATACTATACTATGCTATAGTAGACTATACTGTACTACACTACACTACACTATACTATACTATACTATACTATACTATACTATACTATACTATACTATACTATACTATACTATACTATACTATACTATACTATACTACACTGTGCTGTTCTATACCGTACTATACTGTTATTCTATGTTACAGATTACGGTCCGAAGAATGACAAATCTTTAAACTATCAATGTATGGCGAAATGTCTAAATCGTCCATTTTTCAACGATTGGTATAAATACGTCTCACCTTTGTTATAAATATTCGAGAGGTGGAATTTGTTGTAGTCGAAAAATAATTTGAAAAAGATCGGTTCTCTTGGTTGATACGTCTAATTAATACAGGATGTGCAAAATGTCACCGTATCTCTGTACAAAAGAAGCAAAAAAATACGATGTTCTGGTTTTAAGGTTTTTAAAATACTTTGTGTCCTACAGAAGTCAGTTTATTTGTGACAATGGCCGAAACGAGCAGTTACTGAATTGAAGAACGTTCGAAGTGTAAAAATGTAATAAAATAAACCTTCTATTTCTGTGTGCTATGGCATAAGGTTATGGTGGCTTTCGCCCAGACTGTTGGTTGATAGATCGTCCAAACGTTTCGAGGAAATCTACTACATTACCCTTTCGCCTTTATTACACAACCAGCAGGTTCTTTCGAAACATCACTTCTGTCTACCAAATTACATGACGTCACATCGCACTAGACCGCAACCTTCATGCTCAGCGCCAAGAAAACGCAAAAATATCCCAACGTATTTTGAGGTTAGTTTTACATATTTGTTATTTCATATATTTTTCAGCCATTATCTTATCAAGGTACAAAACTATCTTCTCCAGTTTACACTCTTTATCTACTAATAATACTTAATTCTGATATAACTCACGGATGTTCAGTCCATGTCACGAGTCAATTTGTACCTCACCGAGAACTTTCTGCTTTTACTTATAGACATGGGGCATTTCAATTCTTTGGACGGAATTATTCGCTCTTTATTGTGAAGACCGTGTTCAACACATAAACGAAAGCTCTAAATACAATACAGATTTATCAGCTTTAAAACCTGGTGTTCAATACGTGCCGTGTTAACTACTGAGCTTCAGAGCGGTTAAAAGGCGCGGTCGAATTGCCGTGAGTAGGGGATGAGAATGCCGCGGCTACTGGACATTCGCGAGTGAATGGTTGAAAGCACCAACAAATGTCCATGCTTGCAAGCAGTATTGGAGAAGGGCCTAGCGTAATCGGAAACATCTATGTCATCCATGCTGGATAGATTCAGAAGTTAGAATAACTTTACTAGCTATTCACCCAGAGATTGACTGATGTAAGATGTAACGATCTCCCATCAGCCAGCAAGACGGATTGTTCAGTTCCGAAGTAGAAATTCAAGAAGGGCGTGTATGTTGTGCCACTTTCACGATATTCTCTTTGAATAAGTACAAGAGACCACGAAAATCCATTAAGATTTGAACGCCGGGAATTGATCCGAAGGCTTTTCCATTGCAAGTCGTATGAATAACAATGTCAGAACTTCCTTAGTCCAGAATAAGGCGAAGTCGTTTATCATGTCCATCGTTAGGTTCGATTTCAAAAGCGATATTCCTTAGAGGGCCATTCTGATAACTATGTCATTACTAACAGGTCTTGGCGTGTTCCAAACTAAAAGCTACAAAAACGCGCTGTTAGATTCGAAACGTTTGTCTGTGTGTCATCGTGCCACCCTATCTGCAGTACAGAGGCTAACGGGGGCTCCTTCCTTGGAATTAACGTCCTCTGAGTGGGAAGATGTCCCGTCACCATAATATAAGGCCGATATTAAGAATGCAAGGATTTATGTCTCCACTCCTTCATGTGTCTTCATAGGATGGTACGTGAGGACACCTGCAATTACACAAAGCCCTTGTTGTACACCCTTCTTTTTTTTTCCTGAAAACGTAGACGTAAACCAAAGAGGCATAAATCTAAGAGGCTTAAATAAAAAATATTTTCATAAGAAATAATGGAAAATGTAGGGGTTAGTGTAATAGAGTGTACCAGCGAAATGGCCTTAAACCAAAAATGAAAGGGCGTGAATTAAGAAGTGGTGTATATTGGCAAGGTGCATTAAAACAAAAAAGCTTTAAAAAGTCGGGCATAATACGACAACATATACTCAGAAACTACAAATTAATCTAATTAATATCAGATTTATTCCAAGGACTTCCCACAACGAAAGATTAATTCAAACGCCAACATATTTTTGTGAGTAATTACGTGCCGCATAATGAAGGTGTGTGGGCAAGCGGACGTGTGATACGTTCTGTGTATTCTTAAAGCCGTATACTAGATGGCTGTGGGTGGTCACTTTCACGCTACTTCCACTTTGTCCTCTCAAGAATTCCATAACGTCTGTGGGATAGGAGGCTGGCCGATCCCAGATCTGGTCTGAAGGCTGTGGAAGAGAGAAAGTTTCTTGCCTCTGTGGGAAATCGAAGTCCTGTTTGTCAGTCTTCCGGCATGTAGCCATATCACTCTACCGACTCTGAAGACTTAAGGGAAGGGTATTTTGAATATATGACGCAAACATAAAGTAATTTTTTATTCTTGTATTTTAATTTCTTTAGTTTTCATTAACTAACTTAGGTGTAGGTCTCTGCTTCACAGCCGTGTTTTATTCAGTCCAGAGAAAAGCAGACTGTTTTCTATTTGTAAAACTCTAGCTATTAGACAAGAGTCATTGAAGAATTATTGGCTGTATGAAATGAAGTCGCAACGTATTCTAGTCACGTAAATCTTAGAGTGTTTATGAGAAAAGTCATCAACACATACCTGTGTTAGTAATTAACTCGCTAATTAATTGCATAGTGTTTTGCGACACGACGGTTAATTAGGGTACGTGCAGGACACGAGGCTGCCCTAGATCCATCCCAAGCAAAGTAAATATATTTCACTTCAGCATACCATATTTCCACTAATTTATTTTACTACTGTTCCTATATGATCGCGTTCACATCGTTACAAAGAAAAATTACCCCGAAATGCCAGGCCCCAGGAAGGAGATGTAAGCGGTATTGTTGCAGTAAAGGTAATAACGGTAAAGAACAATGAAACTGAAATTAATTCTCCACGACGATTTTTGATTAATTATAGATATATAAAGCATGGATTTATTCTAAGTATTTAATATTTAAGAATTCAGTTCCTTTCAGAAAACACACTGTTTACTCTTATAAGAAGTAAAAGTTTAACGCTGTGTAGGTAAGTAATTTCAGTTTATTTTGAGAATTTAATGTATAACACAAATATATTGGGCGGGCAAAATCAAGTATATCTGACGCATTCACAACGACATATTGCAAAAATGCCCCTGTTATAATCGTGTGAATTTTTGTACGGTGATATCCTCTCTGTTCCCTCCTAATTCTCCAGAATATTTGATATGATTCATATGACTTCCACACCGGAGTGTAATACTAATATTTGTAGACACATTTCAGGTTTGGTTAAAGTCAGACAAAAGTAACGAACATCTTACCCTGCACCTACATATATCTGTATCCACATCTGTAAATAAAAATTAAACTATGGAAAAATTTCAGAAGACATGCTGTAAACAAACACGAAACATACGTAGAAATAGTGTCCATCGTAGGCTGCTACGTCTTAAACTCTTACTGTTTTAAGAAAATTATAATCAGAAAACGCGCTGGTACACATTCGCTATGTGTACCTCTCCTAAAGTTTTGTTCTTTAAAAGGTTAATTTAAATTATACCAAAGAAATATTTTTGGTAAGTTTCATAATTTTTTTAAATTTTGTTTTCTCGCTAAATATTGCCATCACGACTGAAAATTCCAGTCCTCTGTCATGTTAAGTTACGCCGAGTCGATTGCTAAATGATCACCGACGTTTCGGAGGATCGTAATGTAATCGTAATCTTCATGTCAAGAACCCTGAAACGGAGGCACTACCGTTCGATATGGCTTAACACCCTAATCTTCAAAAATACCTCTGTGAGAACCTCACATCTACTATTATTATTATTATTATTACCATTACAAAGTCGAGTAGAATGAGATGGATGGGGCATTGATGCATGACAGAGAAGAGATGTGCATGCATGGTTTTGGTGGGGGAAAATTGAAGAACGAGACCACATTTAAGACTGAAGCATAGAATAGAGAATACATGCAAACTTGTAAATAAATAGGATGACTGAGCGGGGACTGAATTTGCATCTCTCAGAATATGGACCAGTAGCACGCTCTTCTTTACACCTTATGAAGTTTTGGGTTGCACAGAGTCTGCGGAATTACGTGTTTGCGAGAAAATAGCTTCTCAAGATTTACCTCGCCCCAGGAGGTTAGTTTTGTGTTGGAATTGCTCACACTCGATCCGGCTTCCCATACCATTTCTGCTACTGCTCTTTCTGTTTGTGTCGCGGTTTACAGATCTAAACTCAATTTTCGCTGAAGACTCAAGTCTCCGGAAATGTGACGCCTTGTAGACTGGTAAAACACGTACGGAACTTCCGAAGGCTTGTTGAACCTTCACACTTGGGGAAGGCAGCACTCGACTGCCTGAAACTAGATATGGAGGCACTTCAATTTTCGGTACCTCGGTAAATATTTACCATGTGACATGGTTTATTATTCCAAATTACTCGAACCTTTATAATTAATTTGGTAACTGATTACCTCGGTACAGTTGTCACAACCTTTAGAATACTATGCAAAACTACGGGTTCTCCAAGACACCAAATTGAGTGACTCCATATAAGATCTGTCTGCCACAAACTTTGATATATGTAATGACCTTACGAGTTATGTAAGACGCTGAAACGAGTGACTCGGTGTAAGTTCTAGGCGTCACAGTCATTGGAAAACTATACGTACAAGCCAACGAGTTCTCTAAGACAACTAACTGAGTGACCCCTTGTGACGTCCCGTGGTTGCAATGTTTGTACGTAAGGTCTGAAGGTTCTAGTTCTGTCAGGCACTGGTGTAAGGTCTAGTCCTCACATTCTTTGGAACATGTAATGAATTCTTGGCTTCTAAAGCATAAAGAACTCTTTTATGATTCGCTGTATTCTGTGATATGACGTCTTTCTTTCTTGTAAAGTCTACCAAAATTTACGAAAACCTTCTGCCTCCAGTGTAGATTATGATTAATACCCTGACAATGAAGGCAGAATCCTCTAAAAATATCTGAGTAAATTTCAGGTTTTAGTATATTTCCTTCCCATATTCTTATTTTGTGTTCAATTTGTGAATGTGGTCCTTGTTAATATGTGTTTTTTCTTTACAGTTTTATGAGAAGAGCAGGCAGCGACTCCGGATAGGATGGGAGGAAGGTTTTCAGTCAAAGGGCTGCTACATCTGTGCTTGTTTCTAGTAATGGAAACTTTGTTTCCTGCCGGTAAGTAGGAGTACACATTTGCATTATAAAGTTATTTTTCGCATTTCTTTATAATTACAGAGGCGTTAGGCATGTAGCCTGTGTTATCAGATTACAGTCTTACCTAATGTGACGCCGCGAAATTTTGTAAGTGGTTTATCGGACTACAAAGTCTCACATCAGAGCATACCGTATGTAATATTCTTTGCAGTGGCTACCTCGCACAGCACGTACCAAGTGTTTCACTTTTTTCGTCTCAGCCGTTATTAACATGGGCGCGCGCGCGCGCGCGCACACACACACACACACACACACACACACATGTCTGCAATATTAAAATGATGCTGATTTTTTCCATGTCGTCTCAAATAAGTCTCCAGTGACTAGTCAATTCCGTGCATATCTTGGGTTAAAAATAAGAAGCTTTTGGTTGTTCAAAATTTCAAAGTTACATATTTCTGACGTTTAAACCTGTGCGGTTTGTAGGATTGTTTACCGAAATATGTATTTTTACATCACAGAATACTGTACCTTATCTGTCACACTCAAAGCTATGAGGATTTTTAAACCTCACATGGCAAGAATTAATTTTGTTTTACAATATTCTACCAAACGAATGTGCACATAAACATACACTGGTCTCTAATATTATAAGGATATCGATGTTCTTCCCTGCGGTCTTAATTAAGAGTAAAATATGTCGAATATTACTTAAAAATTGTGGTTATATAAAATGAGTTTGATTATTCAGAATTTCAAAATTCCTGTTTTGTTCTACCTCACACAGTGCAGTTTAGTGAACAGTTGGTGCCTACACTTCTACCGTAAAGCTGCGTATAGTATACTCTTCACAATCTTTAACGTTCTGTCAAACTAAATTTGTCATATCGCAGCAGACGGTAACTTTCACGTCACCGGCTTGATTATTTCAAATCTTAGACGTTCAGAATCTAATGTCGTATTCAGAAATCACTTGCTTCGAAAGAGTCGAAAAGAGAAGGAAAGGCAATTTGAACATTTCTGCTTAAAGCCGGCCCCTAAAGTTGTCCATATTAAATTTTCATTATCGGTTATTCTGCCTCTATATATGTGAATATATTAATTCGAGTCTTTTAAAATGATTACAAACTACAGAATTTTCTCCTGTGCTGCTGTCATGATAATGTATTGCTAGTCCAGAGTATCGAAACTTTTCGTATCGAATGGTACGTCAGAATGAAATATCAGAGGTTGCCAACATGATATCTTGCAATAAATTATAGAAAAACTTATACAGTTTTTACTTTATGTAGAGCTGTCTCTACGATTATATGTCACGCCTTGTTTCTAGAGAAACAAGCAATGAAAAGTCCCTTAAGTCGCTAGTAGCCAAGGTGTTCAACATAAGTTATAACTGTAAAATATAAGACAAACAAAAGAGGAAAACATTTTGTATTATGACCTTTCCAAATTTAAAATAATTGTAATTAGTTTGCTATGTGCAACCAAAGTCAAGAGCTGAAATTTTCTCAATTTGAAAGCGGAGGCGTTGTTAAGCGTACAGCTGACGTCACAGCTCCAGTCATACATAATTACCTTTTATTTTTAAGAGTCTGACTTTTCTTAACCTTCCATTAATTACAGGTGTTTAAAGTACCTCGAAATCTAAATATCACCAAAAATCCAGATTAATGTTAATTATTCTTCCGAGAAATATAGCTGTTTCTGCCGTCAAGACGAATTTGAAGGCCATATTACGGTCGGGCGTCGATAACAAGACCGGATGTAGCGAAGTAAATCTGGTGTTAATGCAAAGTCAAATACGTCAGTTCGAATCCCAGTATTGGCGTATGTTTTTTTCTGTGCGGCCACACTGCAACTCTGCTGTAGTCCGCCTCGTTTGCAACGTTACTAAATCAGACACATTTAGACACACGCACATGGCAGGACTCCTCTGACCGAGAGATCTACTCGTCTCAGAGGCCGCTACCTACACAACACACAACAAACACGAGAGACGAATATCCGTTCACTCAACTGGATTGAACCCGCGATCCCAGCAATCAAAACGCTGCAGATCTACGCTTTACTCTGCACGACCCCCGGGAATAGCGGGAAGCTGTTTACGATATATTCGCAGACATACCCATAACTTGCAGAATTTTACTCCTATTTTTCAGTTACATATTTACGAATTTGTTTGTGACGCAACGACGGGGTTATAAACGCGAGATAAACAAGCTTACCCTCATTTTCCTGTAGTATATTGTTCTTTGCAAAGTCAATATGAAAAGCAAGTTCACTTCTCTGCCTGTCAGTTACATTCCTCCAATTTCTTTAGCCAAATTCGGAAAACTTTACGATAGCTTCCATTTGTGTTACTCCTTACTGTGTGGAAGTTTCAAACCTGAAGTTAAGAATGTGTACCACTTGCAACTTTCAGAAAATTTTTGTCTTGCTACGCAGTGTATTAAAGTGTTTTGTATTTTCGGTCAATAAACTCTGATCATTTACCTAACAACTTCTACCGACTTTTCTTTTTGGAAACGAATTGCGTTGTCTGATATAGTAGCTGAATTTTATAAGCAATTTGGATAAAAGTCAGTCTTTAAAGTTTTATAGTCCTTTTTTTATGATTAGTGCTTCGTTCATGGCGTTATTGATTTACATTGAATCAATCATCAGAGCGGTGCCTTCATAGATGAGAACGAACAAAAGCCACTCACCTGCCTGTCATGCCACTAGAACAAAATTGTACGGAGTGAATTTGTGGACGAAATTTTGCAAACTCACAGGATCGAAACATTTTCTTTGTAAAATACGGAATTTGGTGCCAATTTTTGATTCTTTCTAGTACTTGTGCAATATGGTCATCTTTGATATCACTCTATATTCCTGTCTAGGGGTTGTGCAAATTTTTGAAGAAACAGATGAATGCGTGTAAAATATTTTAGTGATTTTCCTCGACTGAAATGAACATCGGGGATACAGTTTGCTGCCAGATTTGGACTCCCTTTTTGTCGAAGGGTTATGCAGAGAAATTTAGGTCTGCTCTGTGCTGGTTATTCCTGAGAACCGAGTGGTCGCCCCAGCCGCTTTATATCCGGCAAGGCCTTCGATATCCATTGGACATGAAGGTAGACAGGTCCGGGGGCCAGCCTGAACGTTGTGGGCACTAGCTGTTAGCTGGGATTGAACCGCGTATTTCTCGGTTGCACAAAACTTGGACGCAGCACCAACTGGGCAGTAAAGGCTACCACTCTCAAGGGAGTATTTTGTATAATGTTCTGCACCTGGATCTTATTCCATTTGCCAAAACCTCAGAACAGCAGAAATATAAATACAAATTTATCTCTGATTTTTCCATAAGACTGTTTTTCTGGGTTAAACATCACAAAGAGCTCAACAAACTCTGCAGCATTAAGCACTCTTTTAAACTAACATTTTACACAAAATTATGCTTAATTGTTGGTTTGTTTCTAATTAACTTTAACTATGCGCGGTGAACAACATATAAAATTGTACACATATTTTACTCCGCAAGTGGATTTATGGATAACTTTTTGTAATTCTCTGTGCTTTTGGTAAATTAAACAGCACTGCTCGTGAACGCCTGTCTACGGCTATACTTACGACGAAAACAAAGATGGAACTTCGATACAACTACAGCCGTTTAGCTGCAGCAGCACGCCTTTAGCTCCGTAAAATATGATTAATTATACATTCATCAAACACTGACTCCGAACATTCCTATTTATAGAACAAATGGAACCGCACAACAGGAATTGAGTACTGTTGGTGTAATTTATAACGCTTGGGAAGCTTTAGATATGCGCTTTTAGGATGGTAGATTCATCACAGGGGGAGCCTTTACGTAATGGATTCGCCCTTGTGCCAGTTTGTACGTAACGGACTTGTCATCGGATGGGCCTGAATGTAGTGAAGTCGCCATCGGACGAGTCTTTACGTAGTAGAATCTTCATCGCCTAAGCCTGTCAGTAGTAGTATCGTCATCAGATATGTTCATAGTAGAGTCATCATTGTGTTGACACGTGTGTACTACAGTCATCGTCGTCGCGTAAATCCGTACACAATACAGTACTCATCACGTAAATCCGTACACAATACAGTACTCATCACGTAAATCCGTACACAATACAGTACTCATCACGTAAATCCGTACACAATACAGTACTCATCACGTAAATCTGTTAGTAGGAGAGTCGTCACTGTGCGTGCTTCGTGCAATCATCATAATGTAAGTTTGTACACTTATATAGTAGACTCGTCACCGGGTGAGTCTGCACATATTACACTCTTTACTTGGTAAGTCTGAACATATTGGAGTCGTCACAGGGTAAGCCTCTACGTGGCACAGACGCCATCGTGTGAGGCTAAAAAGTAGTCAGTCAGATTTACTCGTTTTCATCACTCATCATCCCTATTAATGTCACTGAGCGAGGCGTCGCTTTGTCTCAGCAGACTTCTATATTACTGTCACTCTTTTTGCTCCCGTTCCTTAAATAAGCTCTTCAGAATAGTATACTCCTATTTTATTACATTAATATTTATAAACAGTGCTTTGTAATTTTTCTTATAGAGAGATATTAAAATTATATTGGGTGTAAGACAGACAGTAATGAGAGAGAAAGTCAGTAGAAATACACAGAATCTGCTCTTGCAAAATGTAGCAAAAATGTATTTTTCTCCAGCCCTCTTTTTTTCCCCGTCTTACTATACAAAGATTAGGTGACAGGAGTCAACTCTGTTGCCTTCTGTTTTTACAACTGACCTTTTAGCTGGTTCTTGAGCTACTGATGACTGTCTTTCCTTTAATATTTCACATATTAATTTTGGGTTTAATTGTGTCGAGTCGTATTTCCCTGTTTGATTTACGTTAGTCTATTTCTGTTACGACGTCTCATCAGTTCTCGGAAGGTCTCATGTTTATCGGTTTTGGCATTCCGTTACTTCTAGCAGCTGTTTAAGGCATCTTATACGGGCTAATTCCTTTTTATTATTCTATATTCCCATATATTAAAAACATTGAATTTGTTTTAAAGCAGGTCATCAAATAAAACACTCGACTGAGTGTTTGAACGGAGAAAAACTAAGCCATAAACGTCTCTAAATACCAGCCCAGTTCCTACACAAAAATATAGTAGTAAACAGCCTGCCTCACCCGTGTTTTAGAAGGCCCGTAAACAACACTCTTACTGCTTTGTATGCCTGTTGCAAAGCCTCAGTTACGGTTCCAGCACCAGAAAAGCAGTCCAGTGGCAACGCGAAAGTATATGCAACACTGAGCTCCATGCCAATGGATATTTTAGGATTCTTTTAGGTGAAGCTTTAGTGCTAATCCTATAGAAAATATAACATTTCAGAGTGGGTTGTAAAGTGTGAAGTGTTTATGACTTTCTCACCCCTGTATCTAAGAACATTAAGTTTTCAGAAGATAATTTTCAGTACATCTCAGTTGATATAGAAGTACATATGGATGAAAGTACATACAGATTTATACAACTACTCAGTAAAGTAAAAGCTGGCTCATAGTGATGATTCAAACCGTAATTGTTGAACTCACGAAACAGAGCATATCTTGAGAATTTAACAGTCGCTCATCCAGTTAAGAATTGTTCTTTTGTGGAAAAAAAGGTCATTCTTATGTTCACAAAAGCACCCTAGTTGACCACAGACGAATCCAGCCAAAAGTCAAATAAAATAACTTTAAAACGCATTTCTATTTTGTCCTTCCACGTATGCCAAAATCTTCAATGTGTCTCTCCTATTCACATTTCCGACTAAAATTCCGTAAGCTTATATTTTCTCTGCAATGCTTGCAACATGCCCAGCTTGTTTTGTTCATCGCTACAGGTATGGTCACACTGCAAACTTGTTGCTTGGAGTTTAGCGGTGTAGCAGATGCGTGGAGGGAATACAATTTACCCAGGCGGCAACACTAAACCCTCTCTCCGTTTAAGTGCAGAGGGAAAGAGCATGAATGCAGCCGTTCTGTAATTTTTGTGTTGTTTTTAAAATCACATTCCCTCCATGCACCTGCTACCCCGCTAAGCTCCAAGCTACACACCTGCAGCCTGACAGCCTTTGAGGTAGTGCTCTAAGGACGAACCTTCTCATTAGGTAACTTTTCCACGATTTATTTTCCTTTAGATCTAAACATTACTGTCAGCACTCCGATATGTTATTCTTTCAGAGGGAGACAGGAGAGAAAGAGAAAAGTCTGATTCCTATGCTGTATAGTAGTTAAAATAATGTTTTTGTGTGATTTGATTTGATATTTTTTTTGTAGGAGATGGGAAGACAACAAACGTACATTCCGAACTCACTGCAGAAAACATTGCTTTGTATCATAGACTTTACGGAAATTTCCTGAATTTTCAATGAGTAGGTTTCGCTCCTAGTACAAATTTCAGCAAAACCGTGTATCAGAGTTAATTTATTTATATATTACTTAACTGTTCATTAAATCTCCTCCTACAGCACAGACCTAACCGTTCACTTAGCTGTTCATTAAATCTGAACTTGCAGTACGCTCCTAGATGTTCCTGTACACAGCCTCAGGCAGGGCAGCTTTTACGGCAGTTTCTCGCATAGAAACTGCTTTCTGATGTATGTTTTTTGGTATATAAAGTAAATAAACACTCTAGGTATAGTTGAAAACGTCAAAGTAAACTAAAGTCATTTGGATACACCGTTGAAATAGGCACTGTTTGAAAAGCTCACAGAGTTGATGGGGCTGTGCTTGCTACCTGTCATACAACACGCAAGTACCTAAAGAGTACTATTGCCCATAATTGATAACATCCTTTCAAAGTTTTGAAAATATTTGTCCTGTGCTTTGGGGGGGGGGGGGGGGAAGCAGAGTAGGATGTGTTTATGCAGACACTTTATTTTCTACTTTTTTTTTCTTTCTTATGCTCATTCGTGTTGAAGTATCAGGTTAAAGTGTTTCCTTCTCCTCCAATTTAAATATCCAGCTTTTATCATGTGTCGCGATCCTTCTTTCCGCAGTGCTTCTATTCACTTATTAATCCGTACGTCTTAGACCTATGCAATACGTTCGTACAATTTTCTTCCTTTCTTTTCACTATTGCAAACACGTATATTTTACAAATTTTCGATTTGTTTTCTAGTGTCGTTGTTTGTTACTTTGTCGGATAATTTGAATCCAACTACTGACCTTAAGCAACTCGTTTCTGATATTTGTAGATATATTTGGAAGGTCGGTTTTAACAAAAGTGTGCGGCCAAAGCTCTAAATTTTTTTTTCAGTAAAAGAGGAACGCTCCTAATGCTTAATTTTTTACAGTGTGAAAATTATGGCGCAATTTATATCAGTATATTTATATACAGCGTTAGCCGCGATAGCGCATTCAGCATAGAGACTAGACTACTGGCTGGACGGATCGGGCTTTGAAGCCCGACCATTTCAAGATATTTTTGTGTCTCCAAAAGAGCCAGGCTGGCTCTGGGACCCATCAAGTGTCCTTTTCAATGAGTCCTGTTGTTCTTTCAAGGGTTAAGACGGCCTGGGAGTGATGTTGACCACTAGGCTGCATCTAGTGCCAGCATTAAAAAGGAGTGGAGGTATTCTTATTCTCTATATGTGCATGGCGTGTACAGGGGGAAAATTTACTTTCAAGTAACGAAAATGACACGTCGGTTCGGAGACTGGGTAGTTCAGGTGATTAAAGAAATCGTCTTCGTGTTTTAAAATCCCCCATACTTGGTTTATTTTGCGAAGCACTTGTGTGTTTGTGTGTGTGTGTGTGTGTTTGTGTTTGTGTGTGTGTGTTTGTGTGTGTGTTTGTGTTTGTGTGTGTGTGTTTGTGTTTGTGTGTGTTTGTGTGTGTGTGTTTGTGTTTGTGTGTGTGTTTGTGTGTGTTTGTTTGTGTTTGTGTGTGTTTGTGTTTGTGTGTGTGTATGTGTGTGTGTGTGTGTGTGTGTGTATGTATACATTTGCGCTCTCCATGGTCGACAAGTGACTAACTTAATTATTAAATATGGGTGTTTATTGTATTTGGTACATCGAACAGAAGGACGGAATAGATTCAGAGAACTGTAGCCTGCAGCCGTACATTCCCTAATCCTAGCATGTCTGCTGCCTAATTACCGACATCAGACAAACTTCATCTCGATCAGAGCACGGTACCTGGCCCATTCTCTTTCCTCCCATCTCTCTTACCCCTACAGCACCTCGCTTCACATTTCCTCGTTGCGCACTCTCTGTGTGCTTCTCTCTGTCCCTACGTCCCATCCTGCTTTCGTTGTTTGCGAAATTAGCTGCAGGCCTGCTTCTGTTGAAATTACATGGAAATTGGAAACTTCCATAAATCTCCACTTCGCAGTCTCATCCAGTGTACGAATACACACACGTAGGTTACTTAAGTTATCATATTAATGACTATGCCAGCGGCTTCATCAGCCTTTCAGTGCCAACAGGATCCTGATATTAGGATGGTGTAAATTAGTTGCTTCAATTGCATAATACACAACAGATATGGTGACTAAAACCAACAAATGCATTCAAATTTGTGAAAATACGTTATAAACGCAGTAATACTTCCTACATATTTCGGCCATGTTTGTGAACAATGCACTTGTAAAATATTTCACATGTCCATCGGTTGATAATCTTTTATAAAATCTCAAGTGTATTTGTTCTTCGTAACGCACCTCCCTGAGGATTGCCACATGAGTGGCCGAAATATGTAATATATTTTCATAATATATTTTCATAATATTTTTTTCATAAAATTGTGGGCATTTGTTGGATTATTCACCACAGCTAACTGTTCAATAGACGGTTGAAGATAATTAAAAAACACACTCTTTCATGAAGCTCAGTACTAATTGTGAAACTTTTCGGATAATAACGAATCGAGCGTTAATGTATAAGTACGCCTGGGTGTGTGTGAACTTGATTTAAAGTAGGATTGTCTTGCAAGCAGCCATGGCTTACTGACTTCAGCAGTAAAGAGATAAAACTTCATAAAATGTTCTTTCTTCTCTCATCTTAAAGGTGTAACGCACATAAACCCTATAAATTCCTCCTTTATGTTTGTAGCACTGGTGGTGGTGGTGGTGGTGGTGGTGGTGGTGGTAGTAGTAGTAGTAGTAGTAGTAGTATCAGCAGCAGAAGCAGTATTAGCATTATAGTTTTGAATTTTTATACAACAGACAACAAATGGCAGGATGGTTATGGTTAGTGCTTAATAAATTTCAAAGTAGCCTATGGGCAATGAAAGTGTCGTGACATGCTATGAGATTCCGTTCCCACAGTTGCCTGGTTTAACTGAGGTAAACCACATTAGATATTGTTCTTGATGGGCTTAGTCGTTTCCCAATCTAAGATTTTAAAATTGGGTATGAAGAATGAGAGGCAGGAATGATAGCCAAACAAATGCGACATTCCGCCTTACAATGTGCATTTTTCTAACCTGTGTATGTAGAGTATTGGTATGAAATCAAGCAAGTTGTGGTAAAATGAAGAAAACAATTTCTCAAATTAGTTATGGCACGTATATTACATCTTTTACCCAAAAATAATTCGTCGTGTCAGAGTTCTGACGAAAGTTGTAATAACCGTCTTTCATACGTGTGTTTTAGAATTAATCGCCGCCTAGTACATGTTGGTGCAAAGAGGAGTGTGATTCTGTGCGTTATGTAATGATGTTACAGAGGTCAAGAAAAGTGCAATCTCATATAAAGAGCTCCTTTGTTTTAAATTCCTATTTAATAATATATATTTTCATATATTTTGTTTTCAAACAAGAAATTCAGAAAAGAAGTTTTGCATCTCCTGTGTGACCAGAATAGGCGGTTAGTCAAGAGCATCGTACTTATTCCGTGATAACACAAACATTCATACTTTTTAGCGGTACTTTTATGTCCTACATTTTGGAGCAGTTGACTTTTATATTAAATACTTTTTTCTCGTGGCTCTACAGCCCCAGTGGGCCTAGGCCTGCTCAGTGAGGTTTCTCGATTACATTCAGACATACCGCATTTGGTAGGATTCCTCTGGACAAGTGATCGGCCCGTCGCAGAGACCTCTACCTGACAACACACAACACTCAGAAGGGATAAATATCCATGCTCCAAGCGGGGTTAGAACCCGCAGTCCCAGCAAGCGAGCGGCCGTAGACCCACGCCTTAGATTGCGCGGACACTTGGAAAGACGATAAATACTGTGGTAAATGCACGTGTGGTTTCCTGCTCTGTACTTACTCTTTAATCCGTTTTGTATTCATTGACTCTAATATAAAGAAAACAATATCCGCTCGCTAATAGCAAAAAAGGTTATTTAGAAGTGTGCGTGCTCCTATAATTGTTCTTCATTAATGACGCCAATTACCTCGTTTTTAGTCTTCATTACTTCAATAAATAATTTACAAGCACGAAATGTTCAGAAATCTGATAATACCCTGGTTTCAGAGCTATGTGTGACTTTTATTGCCTTCAGTTCTCCAGCTAAGTATTTTAACTAAACAAATAACTAAGTACATGGGGCAGAACACTTCTTGAAAAGTTTATGTTACACTTAAAGTTACTATGGTTCATCGGCAGCCACATCGTTACGCCCACAGGCATCTGTCGTGTTTCACTCCGGACAAGTCTTTTTAACGTTTTTCTACCGAATTCCTGGCACATTCCAACACGACACGTCGGCAACACATTGTACCATCAGAATATCAGTGCTTCGTAATCAAAGCAATATTAGCAACTTTCTATGGTGTTTCAACATTTTAAATAATTTATGAGTGTTTCATCATACTATTAGTGCCTCAGTTCATGTATTTTAGTGTTTTTAAGTTTTAAATATTATACGCAATCCACTGGAACGGAAACTGAAAAATGAACTTGGACAACACACTGCTAATGAAAAGACAGATCCAGCCCTGCGTCACTTCAAGTGACTTCAGCATCGTTTAAGTGTTTCATCGGATCAGCAGTATCTTATAATAGGGTTTGCAGCTCTATTTTTCAGTGATTTTGGAGGGTATAAGTGGTTCACTAAGGGCACAAAATCTGAGTAGCTACGATTCCATAGGCCTGTAAGTACAAAGGCTGGCTTGCTTCAGCTGTTTGCTAATGTTCCAATGTGACTCCCCTGAGGATGGTGTGATATACATCGAAACATTTGGAGATCTGTTATATGACTCGTTGTATATAGTGTATAAAATTTCTTAGTGTACGAGTTGGTAGAACAATATATGTTTGACACTATGGTTTATTTAAAACCACTCTGACGTGCTTATGCATGTGAATGCCTCCCTTTCATCACAACTAAATTTACTACGAAAAATTTCAATTTTCTTTGCAGAAATCAATAATACACTACCTTGTTGACTAAGTCCTTTTTTCCTCTCTCATGTCATAGATTTTATGGGTGGTGAGGTCACTGCATTTTACGTGTTTTTGACGTCAGACGCTCCCAAAATAATGAAAACCGCTAGGGGTATACGTCCAGTAACTTTTCCATGCCATTCTGCCATTCAGTCTAAAAATATTCTGACAGAAGAAATGACATCCACCGTGGGTGTTACTCACGAAACAGAAGCATGTTTGTGCTTGCTTCTCTCGTGCCTTTATTTTTATTTTCCGCAGCAAAGACTTGGATCTCTGTAGCTTAAATGATTCTTTTGCCAACTATTATATTTTCGGTATCCTACCACAATTCTGAAAACGTTACTTTTCACTGGCAAAACATTATACACGTACGCTGTAAGATTTGTGGTTCTCGCGGCGCTGACTATGAAGATTGTTGCTTTTTGGGATATGGCGCCCTGTAGTCTCGTCAAAACATACTGAAAATCCGAAGAAATCTGCTGCCTGAACCGTCAGGATTGCCAGACATGAAGATATAAGTTTCTTCCCGAACTTAGCAACTGTTACATCAGACAACAAGACGTCACATGCCGAAAGACACTAATCGTCATATATTAAGCAGATTCCCACTATATTATTAACAGAAACGAAATCCAAAAACCACATTGTATATTTTCAGTAAATATTCCAAGAGCCCTTTCGCCTATCTCCCTTTCATATTTCTTCATATTCTTTCCAAAATTTGTGTGACCCCGTCCCCTGAAAATTCATTCTCTTGCGATTTAATGTGGTCTCCTACGTACCACCATTTTGTAGAATCTCTAACTCTGAGATCAGAATAATTCTTCCCTCATTTCCAGTTTCTTTGTCCTCGCTAAATTTGATTGTTGGCAAGTTACAGCACTTACTGCCTGGTCTTATCACATAATAAATTGCTGTGTGCTTGCGATAACAGGGAAGTTATCCAACAGCAATGCCTCTAGGTATGCAGACTAATAAAAGATAAGGCAAAATCTAGCCATGTCCCTAAAGGGATCCGACAACTTGTTATCCATGTACTCAGCGGATACAGTACAAGATCGCGGATGCCTTAGACAGGGCGACCACTGTTATCGACCTGACTTTATGTACCTCATGTAATTGGAAAACACTCAGAAACAAACTCTGTAGTTGCAGGAATTGACTTTCTTGTCAAAAACCGAGCCACTAGATCGAACACAAATTTCAAACAATCAAATTTGAATATGTAAATAGTAACAAGTTCTAAGAATTCTGTAGTTTAAGGGTGTCTTCGTCTTGATATTCAGTTATTAAAGTTTCAGGCACGTAACGTGCGATGTGTTCTACATGATGCTTAACCAACACAGAGGAATAGAGACAGGGAAGCAGAACTGTCTCTACAGGGCTGCGGGCTCTCCATTTCTGAATGGAAAAATTGAAATTCCCTATCCTGTATACTTATATTAACGATGCCAAAATGTTGCATATGTATTAGATAATGGACTTTTTCCTGGTTTGTTCGGACTACAGCGAAGTAATGACACTTCTATATACGTTTGTATAGGTCTCAGTCGTCACGATTGCGCTGCCTACACGAACTCCACGTTCCTCGATTTCCTTGCTGCAAACTCCGCGATGAGGTCACTGCAGTCCATGTTCTCTCCTGAAGGACAAAAGGGAGAGTCTACCCAGCCTCTCGGAACTCAAAGTCGTTCTCAAGTTATTCTTAATTTTATCAGTTTGGAATAACTTCCCTGTCCTGTAGTCACCGTAACTGGGATTGTTAATGTTACGCTATCATAAGTACATGGTACGTCTGATCTGAAAATTAAAATTATCTTACCAGCTATTTCTACGTTTAGTAAGGAGTCCTCTAATGATTTTCAACTCTGAAGGCCTTGAAATGCTGTATGGGCACCTTACGAGATTATTTCCTGTAAAATTCTAAATTCATAGCAATTGTCTACGCTGTTTACTTTGAGAGAATCTCCTTCAGAAAATGCAGTATGCAGTTATATACTGCTTTTCCAGATTTTATGCTTTCATTTCTTTGAGATATTTTGAGATCATGAAGAAAACTGAAACTCTAAATATTCCTCTATTTGTTCAGATAGTGTAGCAAGTGGCATGAGGGTTCGATCCACAGTGACTGGAAGTACTTGGCTTCAAGCACTTTGTCGGATGAATTCTTGACCACATCCTCTTTTTGACGTAGAATACGTCTTTGTTCGCAGGCAGTATGGGGGGTCATTCCGGGAAATAGAGCGTAACGAAATTAGTATAGAATTCAAACGATCACTGCAACGCGTACAATAGTCGGAGGCACATGGCAACAGTATCAAGTGATTGACCATAGATGTACGCGTGATACTTACTACGACGTATTGCGATCTTGACATTGAGACGGCGCGAGCATGCGTAAGCGCCCGAGGCAAAAATGACGCTATTCCGCGCCATTACGGCTGTCATTACTCAGGTCTGGGAGAGGCCTCACGCGTGTTTAATCACTCAAACGATTCGTAATAACGAGTTCTACAATACTCAAGTGCAAAAACAGTGAACTCATAAACGTAACACAGTGCAAAAGTGTCAAAAGTGACAAAAACGTCGACCTAACTTCGAAATGTCGCAACATTTGCAAAGGAAATATGCAAAACGATATACGATTCGGGTGTTGGAAGAAAGAAGACGAAATGCCGGACAAAACAAGGGGTGACTGAGCGGCGCCGAGCGAGCACGGCGCTGGAGAGAGCGTTGCAAAGCTGCTGCGCGCGGCGTCAACGTCGGAGCTAGCACTTCCACCGCGGAGCCGGCGGTGCCTATGGATGCGAATGAGATGGATTCGATCGACGATGTCGTATCCTCATCACAGGAGTCGGGTTTCACCAAAATTACAATGGTCACAGACGATACGAGTCGAGACACGAGTGCTGGAACGGGCGTAAGCGCCGCATCGGAGGCCGAAGTGAACACAGCCACAGTACGGGCGGGCGGAAATGTCATGCATTGCTAACCATTGTTTCATTACTACACACAAAACGACACTGGCGTATTCTACGTAACGGATGTGTCCCCGACACTGCCCTGCCCGAGTTTTTTCACGAATCTTCAAATTTAAACCCCATTATTCCCCTTCTTAATATCTTTTTCATTTTTAAGACATTATGCATGTTTATCTCTGAGACCCTTAAGATGGTACCATAAAGAACATCTTCGTACCACATATGGCAAAGTGCGGGACCCTCTGAAGCGCGGGGGCCGGAGCGGTCGCCTCGCCTGCTCCTCCCTAAGGACGCCACTGAAGAAGGTGTTTTATTTAAAGACATGTTGCTTCTAACTTAATGAAGTATGAATATGGACAATTGATGGAATAATACTGATAGGAAAAGGCTGGAGTCCTCAGAGAAGACTTGTTGCCTTGTCAGTTGATCCAAAAAAAAAAATCCCACACTTATTGACGTGGGAACAAAGAAGGTCCTCCCCAGCGGAAGGCCAGTGACTATGACTGAGGCATGGCAAGATTTTCGTGAAGCTGCATCTCTCATAAGAGACAAATAGTTGCTCAAGTAGTCAAGAAATTACCGACTTTTTGTGGAGAGTGAAGTTTATTACCGTTTTAAGAAGAGCCAGACACTTGTCCTTATCGTGAGACGAATGAATTCAATCCAAAATTTCTCGTCCTCTTTCTTCAAAGTGAGCTTTCACGTTGTCCTCTTAACCACGCCTAGACTTTCAACATCGTCTCTTTCTTTCTGTGTTTCTTACCAAAGTTCCGCATGCAGACTCTGTTCTCCTTTGCATGCCACACCCTTCATTCATCTCGTCACCCTCATACGGTTTGGTACGGAGTGAATTTTCAAACCTTGAACTTCCTTATTATGCGATTGCCTCTATCCTGGTACCTTCTTCCTCCCAGGTCCAAGAACTCTGCTTATCACCCTCTTCTTAAACGACAAGAAATGGTTCTCGGCCTCTATTTCCCCCATTATATGAGAGGCGAAATTTTATATCCGTGAAAATAACATCCCAAACTATAGTTCTGTATACCCCAATTTGTAGGTCTGAGGATGGTGGCCTTAAAGCCGAATATCCTAAACTGAATTGTGGCAAGGCAATTAGCAGTTTATTTAACATCAGATATTCGCATAATAGCACCACCACGTTCTATAGCCTTTATTACAGGGTTTATTAAACTGTAGGCTTATAGACCTATATGTAACGGTAAGAAGAAACTAATCGACAGGTAAATTTAATTTGTGTGTCTGATTAAGATGTGGAATCGGTTGGTAATTAACACTGTAGAACATTAAATACAAAACAAATGAGAGGGTTAATTTAGACCTGAGGATCTAACGGTGTTCAGCAATCAGATAACCGTCTTCTGGAACGTGACGCCGCATAGTTAAGTGCGCGTATGTTTTATCGTGTAAGGAACAATCTTCAGATGCGAAACCCAGCGCATATTTGGTTTTACTGGTGGCTTTACTTTGTGCCTGAATTGTAAAAATTCATCAGCTCCTGTTAAGTCACGGCAAATTTTCGGTAGGCTAAACGTGTCATAGATATGGCATTATGGGTGATTTTGATGATGCCTACGTTGATAAAATGTAAGTTGATGTAATATGGCGATATATACGATGTTTCATTTCCCTGGAACATAATTATCAGGGGTAAAGAAAAAGTTGGCTTGTCTTTAACCTAATATTCACACTGTTGTGTTTCTACTAGCATAAGTTAAATAAAACACCATCAAACAAAACTTGTTTTATGTGTGCCTATTAAGTAGATTGACACTATACCCGTAACTTATTTGGGCCACCTGCTTTATTACACTTAACGGAAATAACATTTTTATCAAGATGTGGTATGTGATTGTGTCGACTGACTGTGGCTCATGTTGTACAAGAATAAAAATGCAGTAAAATACAGAATTAATATAATGCCTCTCTTCACCGGTCAAACGAATATTCTGCTTGTAAGGCTTTTCCCAATTTTATATTAGGGTTTTTTTCCTTAGTTCCCCAGTCATACAAAAGTTAATTTCTGCATGCAGACATCGCCCCTATCCTTGCCGTTTACTTGCTCCACGCTAGCCTACATCAAGCTAAAAACATAAGAAACGGTCACTGCGTATAATATTTTGTGCATATGTTATATTATTTAGGCCTACTTTTCAGAATATATGAATATGTAAAAAATATGAGAGAAAATAAAGAATAAATTTGTCGGTTTGTAGGCCATTTCGCAAAACTGTGAGAAGCGACAATTAGTTTCGTCTTGTCCGTCTGTCCTTCCGTCTGCATGAACAATTCCGTTCCCACTGGTTGGATTTTTATTAAATCTGATATATGAGTATTTTTCGGAGACCTGTTGAGAAAATTGAATATTGATTAAAACCTTACATGAATAACGGGTACTTAACATGAAGATCTATATACATTTATGATAATATCTGGCTAAATTCTTCGTATAATATTTCAGACAAATTTGTGTAGAAAATCAAAATACTCATTTTATGTCCTATAATTTTGTTTCGTAAACAGGTGCGTTGCCCGTTACTTTTTACGAATACACCAGTAAGTTGCTTGAGATCTAGCAGTGATAAAAAAAATGACAATCAGTTCTGCTTCCCACTGATCACCGATTGTCATAACGGACTGTGTGTGATGACGATTTATGTCTCACTGTGTGTGTTGAAGTCCATTTACATCAAAATACGGTAATGGTTTTTCGTAAATAAAACACGTTTGAACTGAACCTGTTGCCTTCCATTGCATGATCTATAGAAACTTTATTGACAAGTTCATGTAGCTTTGCTGTGTAAATACAAAAAGTGGAGTGTATATATTGATATTTGGTTGCGTGTCCAGTACGGTGTTAAAAATGTAATTAGCAAGTCCGCTTTAGTGAGCTCGGTTCATCTGTCATTTATTCTCTCCAGTTACGGTAGTGATATTGAAGTTCAGTAAAGGACATTCTTTTTTGATCACTGTTCAAAGTACGGGCATGAGTTAGCAAAATGTGTGAAGAGGATCGTGCATGACGGATTCCTTTATGTTGCTGTTCTAAATGAAATGCTGTAGTGCTCGTATCATCATAGACATTGCTGCTGTTAGGTTATAAAAGATATAATGAAAATGGTGGAAGTCATTCAGTGGAAACTTAAAACTCTAACATTTTCTGTCAGGAAAAACACTAATCACCAACAAATGCACAAAGAGAATTTTATCATCAATCGTAACACACTCTTACATGTTTCGACCCTGCTGGGTCATCTTCTGGGAGAACTTTTTGTTATCGTTACACTAAGGTTGCACTTTACAGTTGAGTGAGAATGTGCTGTTGACTGTGTACTGCGTTGTTTTTGGAGGCGTGAACCCTCCGCGGTCCTGGCCCGGATCGCGGAGGGTTAGGATTTGGTATTCAGTCTGTCGGGTGCTTGGAAGTTATCTGCTTTTCTCGCGAGAGGGTGTGTTTTCAATACATTAAAATTCCAGTGGTATTCGTCTGATATTACTGCACTTACGGAAATGAAGATGAAATAAATTCCATCTACCACAACGTAGAGTTTTATTAATGACAAAACTTTGTCAGTGATACACTACGTGTTTCGGCCCGAATTAAAATTACTGGAATTACGTTTAAGTTCTGAGAAATACGAGGCCATGTAGTAGAGTGGATGAGAACTGGCACTGCGCAGGCGTCAGTTGACTTCATCTTTAACATATATCTTGTATCTTGTACACGTAGGTGGCACGTTTCTCCCAAATTTTAGTAAAGCTGTACAAAAGTACACGTCGTCGTATCTCAGAAGATGTATTATTACTATGCAGCGCCTTGTAAAGCTATATAATCTCACTTGCCAGCAACACCTTTTGGCTAACGTTTGCATCTGAAATGAAGAGTGATTAAAAAAAACCATATAGTGAAATCTATAAGCAGCGACGGCTTTTAAACACCCTGTATAATGCACAATGTCTTGCTTTTAGGCTGCCGTTGAAAAGTCACAAATGTCGCGTTGACATCTGTGAAGACTGATGTTTTAACATAATTAATTCTCAATGATTATCACACAGGACTTTTGTTTTAATGACTGGGCCGCAGGTTTCAGTCATACTCATAGGTGCGGCATATGTGCTGCAGGAAAATTTATTACGCTGAAACGTTTACGCACTAAAACGTTTTGTGTCGTTGTGAATTTGAGTTTCCTTGCGTGCTCTTGCGTGTTTCAACCGGGATCCTTTGCTTTTGCTTAGGGATATCCTGAATAATTAAAGCACTGCAATCAGACTGCAGTGTTTAGGCTGTTGATTGTGTAGGTTTACGTGGCGAGGGCTGGATGGAGGGAAAATCCACATGACATGGAGATAAATTTCTGATAGCCGCGGCTGTAAATTTTCTGACTTTTGGAACAAATGTAGTGTGTCGTACAGTGTGGCAAGTACCATTGTTTCGGAGCAACCTGAAGGCACGGGAACACGTACATCTGACACGCTGGTGCTCAACTTCTTTACCAAACTACGTACAAGTAATATAGCAAAGAAGTGAGACATTAATCTTGAAATTCTTTAACCTCTTAGTGCTTATTTTCTATTGTGCAGTTTTTCGTGCGTTTTCGTTATCTTTTCATTAATAGCATTAATATTTCTTTCTTATGATATATTCTCTCTTTTCATTGGTTTCTAGCTTTCAAAAAGATAAGAATGTAATCTGTATTTTTATTAATGTTAATTAAAGTTTAAGAGTCCTTTATCTAAAGTAATAATTTTGGGGATAAAGTCATGTTTTGATTTTTGTAGTTTTATTATTTTCAATTTTGGTGCCACAATATGGACTATTATTTGGACTGTTGAGAAGCTTTCTCTGTTTAATTCTTTCCTAAAATTTTCGTTAATTATTATTGAAGTGTTTGTCTTTTAATCTTTCTTGGCTTGCATATGTGTTAGAGTTATTATGTGCGTCGTATATGTAAAAGTTAACACTAAAGCTGCCACACAGGCAAGAGGGGCGTTAGATAGATATCTCTACCCTTATTTGAGGCTGGCGCTACAAGGGGGTTGGTGACCAACGACACGACCCTGCCTCTTTACCCCCATGAAAGAGACCAGTTACCCATTTTACAGGACACAAGGTGGGCTTCGGACAGGTCAGGATGGGTCCGGAAAATCTCGCCCACACCAGGGTTTGAACTCGGGACCGTGTAGCCTGCAGTGAGTCGTTACACCGTCTACGTTATCCCGGATATTAACTAACTAACCGACTAACTAACTAACTAACTAACTAACTAACTAACTAACTAACTAACTAACTAACTAACTAACTCTATGGAGCAGAGGCCTTCTTGAGAAGCTAACAGTTTCTCAGCTAGTCAAGAAATTCCCCGCATTTTATGGAACCCGAAGGTTCATTACCGCATTCACAAGAGCCCGCCATCTGTCCCTATCCTGAGCCAGCTCAATCCAGTTCATGCCCCCCATCCCACTTCCCGAAGATCTGTCTTAATATTATCCTCCCATCTACGCCTGGGTCTCCCAAGTGGTCGCCTTCCCTCGGGTCTCCCCACCAAAATCCGGCATGCACCTCTCTCCTCCCCCATACGTGCCACATGCCCCGGCCATCTCATTCTTCTCGATTTGATTACCCGAATAATATTCGGTGATGAGTACAGGTCATTAAGTTCCTCGTTATATAGTCTTCTCCACTCCCCTGTTGCCTCGTCCCTCTGAGGCGCAAATATCCTCCTCAGCACCCTATTCTCGAATACTCTCAGTCTTTGTTCCTCCCTCAGTGTGAGAGACGAAGTTTCACATCCATACAGAACAACAGGTAAAATTATAGTTCTGTATACCCTAACCTTTGTGTTTTTAGATAGCAACCTGGAAGACAAAAGATTCTGCACCGAATGATAGCAAGCATTCCCCGACTTCAATCTGCTCTTAATTTCTTCATGAATGGAATTTCGATTCGTTAGGGTTGCTCCCAAATATTTGAATTCTTCCACCCTTTCAAAGGATTTATTATCTATCTTTATGTTATGATTGTGTCCTGCATTCTGATTTCGAGACATGACCACGTACTTAGTTTTCTCAGCATTTACTTCTAGACCAATCTCCTTACTAGCGACTACTAAATCTTCTGTGTTTTTCTTTATACTATGTATGCTTCCGCCCAATATATTAACATCATCAGCATAAACCAGAAGCTGATGTGTACCATTCAATTTCAAGCCCTCCTAGTTTGCCTGAACCCTTCTAACGGCATATTCTAAAGCAAAGTTGAAAAGCAATGGCGACAGAGCATCTCCTCGTTTCAAGCCATTCTTAATAGGAAACGTGTCAGGCAGATGTTTGCCTGCCCGAACTCTGCTATACGTTTCACTTAGGCACATTTTTATTAACCTTACTAGTTTCATGGGGATACCAAACTCAATGAGAATATTATACAAGACTTCCCTCCTAACTGAATCATAGGCTTTCTTGAAGTCTATAAACAGCTGATGTACTGCCTCACTGTATTCCCTTTTTTTTTCAAGTATTTGACGAATGCTGAATATATGATCAGTAGTTGACCTGTTACGTCGAAATCCACACTGATGATCCCCAGTAATTTCCTCTGCATATGGAGTTAACCTTGACAAAAAATGTCGGATAGAATTTTGTACGTAGTTGACAAAAGTGATATGCCTCGATAGTTACTACAATCTGTTTTATCACCCTTCTTATAAATAGGCACAATGACTGACTCCTTCCATTCCTCAGGCAATTCCTCCTTATTCCAAATAGAAATAATAGGTTTATGGATCTCAGACCGAATTATCCTACCCCCTGCTTTAATCAATTCTGCTGGAATCTGATCAATACCTGGTGATTTGTGTCTTTTTAGCTTTTCAATAGCCATCTCAACCTCAAAGGCACTGGGCTCAGGCACTTGTGGCTCTGCCGTATGTACTTCATTCTGCCTAACATCATTAACCCCGTGTATATTCAACAGCTGGGAGAAATGCTTCCTCCACCTAGCCAAAATACTGTGAGAGTCTGCAACCAGGTCACCAGGTCCCGGCCATTCTATATATATATGTAAAATTTATCGTCTTTCATTCTTTATTTTTTTAATAATATATCTTGAATTATTTGACAATATTTTAGTACTTGCCTCTGCCAGGGAAGCATATGCTGTTGTAAATCTTCTTTTTCCGTGTCTAAGAGACATTCAAGTACTAGCTTATGTGTTCCAAAAAATTCAAAAATATCTTTGATAATTTTTCTTTATAATAATGCGTAAGGAGTTTCAAAAAATTAAAATACTGCTGCGTCATATGTACGGGGCTTTATTTCCATAAAGCTGAGGGTTTCACACGTAGGGACAGTGATCGTAAACCTTGTTTTCTACCAATATAACTAGATAATTTAAAAGAAAGACGAGCAGGAGTCTTGCATTAAGAGCTGTGTTGAAAGTAGTTGTGTCTCCAGACTGACAAGTCTAAAAATATTGAGGCTGTGTATCACGGCCAATAATTCGACAGTTCCTACGACTAGGACATGCAAGACTCCTATGAAATCAATCTCCACTGTCTAGTCTTTATTCTTCTTACACATTTTTCTACACCACATCGCTGTTGCCTTTGAAATAGCATCGTTATGACTCTTAACTGTCTAAGGCAATGGAACAAAAATCTTCTTTAGAAGCTCAGAGGCAATCAGATAGTCCAGGACCTCCAGGTCCTTCATGTAACTCAAAATTTCATTACCGTATACACAACACGTCGCCACTCTTCCCTGTTCTGAGCCAGAATATTCCAGTATACACTTTTCCACTCTAATTCTTTTGACACAAATCCTATTTTAATATTATCATACTATCTGAACCTAGGGAGTGGAAGATATATTTCTCTACGTCAGGTTTCTTTACCGACCATTTGTAGGCCCTTCTCTTTATTCCTATGCGTGCTACTGTACATACCGCAGTCATCTTATCCCCTAACACTTTACGACCCTGACAATATTTGATGAAGAATACGAATTGTGAAACTTCTCACAATGTAGTTTTACCCACATTTCTCTCCGTTATTCCCCCTGATATCCAAATCTTATCCTCAGTATTCTGTTCTTATCCGGCAAGACAGTTTATTTCCTTCTCGTGTCACAGGTTGTTTCAGCCTACGCCCTTCTAGTAAACAGGTGGTAAATTATACGTCAAAATATACACGTTAGTAATGTTGCGCAGTCACGTGTTCAGCTGCATTAAAGTGCTTATTTACAGGTAGGCGGCAAGAAATTCATCTAATATATTAGCATTTCGTAGTCCGTAAAATGCTGATTTCTGTATTCTACTTTCATCAGCCAGCTAAATTTGGTTATTTTTGACATTTTTAAAGTGTTCTGTCTTCTGTAACATCGTAAAGGGTAGTTGATGTGTATAACTTCTCAGGAAATTCGGTTTCTTTCATCACCTGCCGTGAAGAAGGTGAGAGTTGGATTCTTTGAAAAGTCAGGAAAATTTCCACACTAGAGTGTATCACGTCTTCGTAATCATCTGGCCATATCGTGGATCATGATGTTAGTCATCTTTCTCTTACAGCACAGGCGAGGGTTCGATCCTGTTCCACTCTGTGTGGAATTTAGAGTGAACACAGTGACACTGGTTCAGGCTTTGTTAAAGTTCTCTTTGTTTATCCTGCCAATAACAATTATACTGGTACTCCATACACAAGAAGCCACCTGTTACTGACACCATAGGATCTTAGTGAGAGAGAGTGTCGCTGAACAGCACTTAAACTAATTCCGTCACCACTGTGAGAGCCTCACGTTTACGATGATGTTTTTAGCACACACCACGTGAGTATTTTACCATCACTGTCCCACAAAATCTGTTTGACTTTTCACATTCAAAACCGAAATTCGATCCAGATGCCTTCAGCACGTGTGTAATACACGCGACGACGTGTTCACATCTCCGTCGGAGCTACCTGCCTTACATAAATAAGGACGTGGTGGTTTTGTATGAAAACTAACAGGGCGCCAGGGAAATGCCATAACTTGCGCCAGTACACTTCGCAAGCAGCGGCTTGTTTTTCCGGAACCTGGACCGTTCGCAGTTAAGCGAATGATCTGCATGATGTTTGTACTTGCAACGGCGGTTAAATTTATTTTCTACTGGGGTGTGATACCGTATAGTTTGGTAGATAGGTAACAAGTATTCGTGGAAACCTGCTGCCACCATCTTCAGTGTCATTCACTTGATAATGGTGGCAGCAGGTTCCTGCGACAGTTTTGTGCATTCCTACAAAATTACAAGGCATTTCATTCCTGAAAAATTAAAAGTTATAAAACCTGATTAAAACAAACTTTTCAAGACTGTTCGCTAGACAACGGAAAATATGGCATTCCACTCGGTCTGTTAAACTAGTGGACGCCAAAAGTACACGACGTGTGATTTCTGAACCTCAGATATATTCAACAAATACAGATTTTAACTTGAAGCACTGGAGTGTCCGGGAGTTCTAAAGAAATCTATGCCCTACACATGCGTGACAGAATTATGTCCAGATTTCTTATACCAAATTTCATCTGAAATGGGCAATAAATGTTGGAACTACTGGTAGAAATACTTATGCATCACAAAGGAAAGTATGACTTCTACTGCAAAATTTTAGCAAAGATTGCAGTTTCCCAGTTCGTATTGGTGGATATCTTCTGCGTTTAATCTCATCTAAATCGAAGGAGAGATGCAGAAATATAGGCAAAATTTTGTATACGTCCTTAAGAAATGTATATCTCTCGCTTCACCGCTTTTCGGGAAAGTTACATTTCTACAGCATTATATGAGACTATATGTACAGAATTTCATCCGTGTTAGTTAAGATATATGAAAATCGCGGGTAGAAATTAATTATGTTTTTAATTAGGTATGACGCCCCCTAAGCTGACTGCCATGAAACTTATTTTCGCTCGACAACTTTTTTAAGGAACTCCTCTACCAAACGTCTGAAAACCCTAAAAAGGATTTAGTCTCTGATTCTAGGTCGCAGCAGATGGGCTCAAGGTCGTGGTATTCATGTAACATCTTATTTTTACTTCGTAAAGAACGCCTGAGAATTAGTCTTAATTGCTGCTCCTGGTCGTGGAAGTTCACTTAACTGTAAAATATTTATAAAGCTGGATGTGTCACGTACTGCAGGCACACACGTCCCTGTGTTTACTTGCAACAGTTAATTAATCCTTTAAGGACTAGCCGGAGGTCACGTTTAACTGGTTTGCAAGCCTGCTTCATATTCGCGGGGTCTTGGGTTCAAATACCAGACCGAAAATCTGAATGAGTGTTCATATAATTTTCTTCTGTTCCTTTAACCCTTTAAAGACGAAGCTTATCTGTTTTATACAAGGACCCAGTGCGTACCGCGCTGTAAACACTCTCCACTTCGGTTATAAAAACCAATCTCTTAATGTTTTATAAGGCAAAAGTTGCTGTTTGTTCTGAGATCCGTACAAAACACATAAACGCAATGTGGGCACCACGTAGAATTTTTTAATGTTAAACCTGGTCGTACGTAAAGTTACCGCTAGGCTTTAAGAGGTTAAGTAAAGGCCGCGATATTGTTGTGCCTCAAACTAGGCTGCAAACCCTTACTTTAAGCCCTTTACAATCTATTATTCTGTTATAATCCTACCATTGCAGGCATAGCGTAGCCAGTAGGCAACTCGCTACGGGCTGGACGGTCAGGGGATCTAATCCCGGTAGGGGCGATATTTTCCGCACCATCCAGATAGGCCCTGGGGCCCACCCAGCCTCCTGCACAGTGAGTACTGGGTCTCTTTACCGGGGTAAAGCGGCTGGGGCGTGGCGTTAAACTCCATCTAGCGCCGAGGTTAAATAAAGTGTGATACCATAACCCTACTCCCCTCTGGGTCTTCACGGACTGCTAAAATGCGAATAAATCTAAATCCTACAATTGTGTATTATGTAATACATATTACTGATATCGTTAAATGAACTACAATTAGTAAGTAATTACATTTCACATTCTTACAGTGCACTCGGTATAATGTTTGTGTCATAGGAAGGACTCTGTTTTGTCGCCACGGAGTGCTTAGATACTTCTTATCGCTGTTTCTCTAGTCGGTTGTGTCTGCTGTGTTCCATACATGGTGCTGTCGCGGTCAGTTCGACCATGCACACTCTGGCGTAAGACCAAGGTGTGTTCTGTTGGCAGATATTTCTTCTTCATTAATCTGGTAGACCTACAGCTCTTCATTTTGTGGAGAGGCTGTGCAATGTCGCGGGTCCATTCGCTGAGTAACCTAGCAATACGGGTGACGAAGTCTAGATAGGAACTGCTACCGAACCTTCGAGTTTGCATGTCACTGCGCATTGAATGAGAAGCAGTTGAAGGTCTATAGGCCCTTTGCTTTCCGCTCTGCATGGTTTGACTTGCGTTGCTTCTGTGCGTCTGGCTGAAATCGCGTCGTCAGTCTGATAACTCGGACAAAAGTTTTAACATTGCTGTCAAGCTGAGAAACTGTTAAGTTAATGGCAGTTTCTATTGTTGAGCTTTGTTTCATCTGTGATACTGTAGCAGGTGATGTCTCTTTCGCCGCGACATCGAGCTTCACTTTGCTTTCCCTCTTCCCTCCGTTTCCTCACTAAGTCTGCCCTCACACCATCACGTATTCACATCGCACTCTCTCTGCCACTGCACCCTACCAAACCACGTCTATCCCTGTCTTTGATGCACGTACCATCACTTCATCGGTTAGTCTTCGTCCTCTTCATCACCCTGTCTTCCATCACATCCTGCTCTCTTCCTGTTCCTCTTTAGCAGACAGCTCGCTATTTTCTTGGCATTTCTTAAACGAAAACCCCCCTCCACAAAATAGCACGCCCTTTAAACATATATTATATAAAATAAATTCCTGCAAACATTTCTCATTATACCAGTTCCTTTCCAGCAAAACGTATGAATCTTGTGACGTGTCTCCTAAATTAGAACCTTTATGCAAACGTCTGCTTTTCCATTTTTTCACATACATATTTTCGTAGTCGTAAGTCTATGAAGCCGAATCCTTTTAGGCAGGATAACAGTTGTTCAGCTACTCTAGTGAAGTGAAATGCTGTGTAACTAGAAATGTACAGTCATTTCTCACAAATATGCCGCTTCCCTCTTCAGGGTAGAAGATTCTTACATTCTAAATACGAAGGCAGTTGGCTTGTTCGCACCCTAGGAAACTTTCTACCAGATTTTTCGGCGTCATCCAAGAACACGGCTATCTTAATGACTGCCGAACGTCTCATTCCTATCAGTAATTCGTTGTGCCGACCTGAGTTCATACCCTTAAGGTTTCAAAGTCTAATCGTGAATGTACCACAAGATGTTACATTAACAAAAAGCCATGCACTATAACTCTGTAATTTTTACGGCTGTTACAACACATACTTATGTCACGCGGTTACGAGTTGGTTGAGGCGCTGTCCTACAGGCCAGAAAGTCGCTGCTTCGATTCCCGATGGTGTCATTGGGATTCTTTATTTACATGACCCTTCCGGCCGCACTATGGCTCTGTGGGCGACTCAGCCTGTAACAGAAATGGCTACTAGGAATATTTCCTGGGCAGCAACGGTGACCGGTATTAGGGCTGACAACCTTACCACCTTCATGTGCCGAGTGTCTAGAAATTGTGGGATCCCCAACATCCTGGAGCCCATAGGGTCTGTCCAGGCCTGTACAGGAATTGTTCTACCTTTCTGCAACAAATATTTATACTTCTCTGAACAACATTTACTGATTGGTTTTTGTACTGCTTAGAAAGTATGTTGCCTGTGAGGTAAGAATTACAGGTTTATACATAATTTAGAGGAATCAGAGACAAAAATACGAATTTTTCTCTGAAGAAGGAAGTCGCCCAAGTTTAGACTAACCCTTCGTGAACAGAGGATTAATTATGACAAAAGTGTCAAATCACCGAGGCATAAAGCTAGTAAAGGCTTACATGCAAGACTCGTACGAAAACGACAAATGACAAATCTCTCGTGACGTAAGTTTTGCTTTTAAAGAGGGAAGAACTGTTTGATAAACTTTAACTTTGCTTATACGCGGCTGTTACCCGGTCTGTCACACCTTAGGGTTGGAAGTGGCCCTCAGCTGTCTGCAGAAGTTACAGTTATTTCAGGACACATTTCTGCGAACAATAGGAAAGGTGCAGCTCGCAACTTCAGTAAGAGGAAACCATTGCTTCAAAATCTCGACACTGGAAAAATTAATACAAATATATAGGCAAATTGGCAAAACTTGACAAGAAACCGTAACAGTGATCTGGTGCTTCCAGCTGGGTTAATGGTAGCGCGAAACAGAAAGTGTGGGAGACGCAAGCATTTCGTAGACAAGTCAGCATTTCTCGTGACAGTTTACTCCTGATGAAGACCCGAAAATAGAACTTAGCAATACGCTATCCTACGTCCATAATTTACGCACGAAATCCTGTGCCTGCTGCCGCATATATTATCTTACAAACTCACGCATTGTTTTAAGAATGTGTGCATTGTAAATGACAAGTCTCTTCACAACAGGGTGCTTTAAAATTATATAGACTATTGCAAGAGTTCTTAGTTATGTGTAAATAATTGGCCAAGGGTTATAATGGTCTAGATACCCTGACAAAGGGATGGGTTTATATTCGGTGTTGGTGTTGCCGTCGGTGTAAAATTTCAAAGGTCTAATCAAGCAGCTGTTACGTAGTCCGTCTATCTAGACCTAGTCGTAAAAACAGCAGCTCTGATCAAGGAATATCCCGAACTTCAGCCAGCCCTTGACCGTCTTTCACTTTGGTGGTTGCTCCATGTGGCTGCCTTGTGTGTTTGATTCATCATTTCTCAGCAGTAGTTCTGTTTCTCATACATATCTTCCTCAGAACCGCGTTTGTGCCAAAAGGTGAAGAGACAGACCTGGCTGCACAAGACGGTATTATAGCTGAGATTTAATTCAGTTGTTTTGGCCTAAAATCTGAATTGTTTCTTGTATCTTCTGGTATTAGATAACAAGATAAGTAACCAGAGCAAGCACGGCCTAACTCTGCAATATAAAGATCTTCTAGAGCAGTGATTTTGTAGTGTGCACGGAGGTTTTGCTAGTTTAGCCACAAGAGTTTGAAGAGAAGACTGATTTTATAGAATTAAATTATCATTATCACGTAGTCTATCTTTCAACAAGTCCATAACATCATCCAAAGCGACTTCTCCAGAGAGTGTGATGTAGAGTTTTCTGTTTCAATTTCGAGCACCTTCTCTTTTACCTAAGGCCATCCAGTCGCTGCTTACGTGTTCTTCTTTGTCCTCCCTTCCCGTCCATCATTCCTTCTATCTTACCTTTAACATCGTGTTGTGGAAGGCAGTTTCTATGCAGGATGTGATGAATCCACTTAGCCCCTCTACAACTAAACATGCATATTAAAACGTTTAAATTGAAAAACGGGTAAACTTGCCTCTTGTACACACGCATACACACAAATTTAAGAGCGGTGTCGAGGTATGATGAAGTATCTGTTAAACTGAGGAATACTATTGCATGCAGTCAGGAAGCCCCAGTGTTTAGTTAGACTTGTTAAACTCTTAATTGTTTTGTAAACTTCATCGTCTTTCAGATTTACAAAAATTTTATATCATTACACAAGAAATGACTATTTTTAAACTTGCTGCATTTACTGCTACTCTAATTTCATTTGTCCGTCCTAATTCTAGTTTAAAAGGCGAATATCACAAGCCTGCCGTGAGCACCAAGACACTGAGACAGGTTGTTTTAGAAGAACAAACGGCTGCTCAGTCAGTTAAAAAATTTTCCTCATTTTAGAAAACCCGGCCTTACTTTACCGTGTGAATAGCACTCCTCACCGCTTGCTCTTCTGATTCGAAAGAATGTATTTTACAACCTCATATTCCAGTTTATTAAGAGCAATTTTAATATTATCCTTCCATCTGCGTCTGTGCGTTAGGGCCCCTGCACACGCTCAGTTCGTACTCTGGCTTAACTGTGCAACCCCGCATAACTGTGCAAAACGGGATTGCACAGTTAAGCCGGAAAGAAAGTCGGAACACGTGGATCTAGTACAAGTCCAAAATAAGACCTGTGGCCGGGCCTGACTCTACCTGTGCTAGTTCAGGCAGTGCTTGAATTTCTTTAGACAGGCAAGTCGGAACGTGTGGAAGCGACTCAGTCCGTTTACTCCGGCCGACTCAGCAGTTCTAGACCCGTCTGTCACAGAAGACACAAGGCTTATTGTCGCGGATTCTGTACGAGGTCTTTGAACTGTACTGGAGTTTGCCCGCGGTGTGGAAATGTGCAGAATATAACGACAGTCGCAAAAAAAAGAATTGGCTTACGGGACGCTAACTGACAAATTAAAAGAAGTTGAACCGAAAGCCGCTTGCAATACGGTAGTTAAAAAATTAACAACTTAAGCAGTGTGTTTCGCAAAGAACTAAAAAAGCGATCCAGTCCCAGCGTTCCGGAACAGGAGAGGAAAAGCGACACGCCGGCACGCTGGTGTTACGAAATGTTGCCATGTATCAAATGGAAGGGATACCTATAAGTAACTCAAAATAATGCTTTAATGATCGAGATGTTTAATTTTTGCCAGAAGTTTTATTAGGCAATTTGTCACTAACGCTATGGGGTGTAAAAGAACACAAAACATATCGCATAGTAAGTACACTCACGTGTTTAGTGATGCAGGATGTACATAAAGTCTGATAAGCCCTTTTAAACCAGTACATTCCGAAATGGTATCAACCTAGTCTTCGCATTCTCCCAGATTCTTAGATTATTTTTTTAATCATCTTGAGAAAAGGTAAGACTGAAATATGCTACAAACGTGTCACGAATTCTTGAGGAATATGCTGGAGCATTTCGTTTGCTTCCCGTCTGTAAATTTACGAGGCCGGGCTGAAAAGTTTTGCCTCCTCTGTCATATTTTCTGTTACGATAACGAAAATTGGATAAAGCCGGCTTCACGCAGTCACGTGATATCTCCTCTCTGTCATACGTAACTTTGAACCCGCAGCTATCCATGACTCCTGTTCAGTGCCAGTTAAAGTGAAAGGATGTGAGGACGTTCGGTTCAAATCACGTGCCGATATAGAGTTCGTGACTGTGAAAGAAATTCCTCCCATTGAAATTCATCGCTGTATGCAGGCAGTATATGGGGTTTAATGTGTTAATGCAAGCACAAACGTTGTGTACTGCAGTTTAAGCAAGAAGAATAGGGGGAAGAAAGTTTGTTTGACAAACCAAGGTCGGGGAGGCCACCAACTGCAACAGACGGGTGCCATCAAGAACGCTTTGAAGAAATGATTCGATAAAATCGTAGAATCAGACAGGAAGACTTTCTTCTTAAACTGGAAATCTCTAAAGAAAGAGTGGGCCACATTATCAGCCTTCTTGAATTCCGAAAGCTTTGTGCCGGGTGGGTCCCTCGGAAATTGGCTGATGAGCTGAAGGCAGAAAGAGTCAGTGTTTCAAGGGAAACTCTGGGTCTTTCTGAAGAGGAAAGTGAGGGATTTCTACGGCGGATAGTGACAGGTGATGAAACTTGTGTGCATCACTATGATCCTGAGAACAAAAGATAGTCTATGAAACATCCACACAAAGGATCACCAGCACCAAAGGAATTCAAAACCGCAGCCTCTGCCGGAAAAGTCATCTGACTGTATTCTGGGATCCTGAAGATGTTGCGATCGCTGACTTCCGGATGAACACTACATTTAAATCCTAAAAAGTCTTAAAAACGCATCACGAGGAAGGGGGTAGAAATTAATGACGTCTTGCTTCAACAAGACAATGCCAGGCCTCACACAAGTGCCGCCACAACTGATGGGATTGCACGTTTGGGCTTTACAGTGCTACCACATTCAGCCTGCAGCCCGGATTTCGCTCCTAGCGATTTCCACTTGTTTCCCAAACTGAGGGAAGACCTCAGGGCTAAAACTTTAGCTCTGATGAAGAAGTCAAGGCTGCAGTACGCCAGTGGTTTCGGGAGAAAGAAACATTTTTGAAGGACAGAATTCGAAAACTTGTTGAAATTTGGCAAGCGTGTATTGAAGTTGGAGGAGATTATGTGGGAAAGTGATTATGCACAGTTGTAAACAAATGTTAAAGGTACATTTATTTTTTTGTTTCACTTAAATATCTTCCTTCCTTCATGTTCTATTTAGTTGGAGGAAAACTTTTCAGCCCCCTTCATAGCAGAGGACTTACTGCTTTCGTTTCTTCCAGATCTTGTGGTGTAATGTAGCTCTGTGTACAAACATGCAAGAAATCGTGCAAACACAGCAGCACATCACAACTTCGGTAATACCATCTGGTATTAATGATACATTCATTCTGTAGCCTGTCTTAAGGCAGATCTGTAGCCTTTTCAAAATCAAGTTCTCCACAGGGTGCCATCTAGTGTTTCCTCTTTCAATTTCCAGTATCGTCTCTTTTCCCTAAGGTCATCCAGTAGCTGCTTGCGTCATCTTCCTCGTCTTCCAGCCATTTCTGACCGTCCCTCTAACTTTCCCTCAGTCACATGTTTTAGAAGGCAGTTCCTACGCAAGACCTGACTAATCCAGTTAGCCTGCCTTCTTTTTATTGTTTATAAGATATTCTATTAATGATATATTAGTGGGGAAAACTCCGAAACTTGCCGCAAAAATACAAAAGGCATTTTACAAGCCTCTGCTAGGTCTACTAAAAAACTTGTGTATATTTATCTCTGTTGTTAACTGACTTTTATTAAAAGGTTTCAAAACACCCACATGAAGAGAAAAAGTCTTATCTGTGCTCGTGGAGGGATCATATTTGGGCAGGCCACAGCTCAGGCCGGATGCACATTTCCGACTTGCGCAGGCTGAGATTAAGCTTTAACTGAGCGCGTGGAGGGGCCGCTAAGGCAGAATTCTGCTCATATCCCTTTACCACAACTTTTTGTGAATTTACTGTCTTTCTCATGTTAGCCCTTCTCCATCTAACCTTCCTTGATTTGCCGATCGTAATAATATTTGGCGAAGAACAAAATTTTAGGGGTACATATTATGCAGCTTTTTCTATTACTTCCTCCTAGGTCTATAAAGAATACACGCCTCAGCACTCTTTTCTTGAAGCCTGTGCACTTCCTTTCAATATTAGGACCATGTTTCCAAGCCATCATGCTATAACCTTCACCTTTCTCTGCTTACAGACTCTCGATGTATCCTTCTGCTTAATATGGGGGAACAAGTTTCTTACCCGGGGCTAATAACAGGCAAAACCGTAACTGTTGATACTGAATCAAATACAGGCTACACGAGGTGTGCAAAAACTTTCCAAAAACTATGAGCTATCGGAATGCCGTAAGTGCTAACAGGGTGGCGTTAAGCAATTTCCAGACCGAGGGCCCATTAATATCAGGCGCCACCTTGCAAAATGTATTCGCCGCTGGGCGACATTTTTTTAAATTTATAGAAGACAGAAATAAATAACTTCACCACCAGATTCTTCATTGAACATGACGGATATATTTAAGACAAATTCCCAACGATTCAATAAGTAAAAAATAAATAACTTGTAACAACAATTATCAGTGTGGTGCTCATTATCCCAACAGGAAGTTTGTGTCTCCTTTTGCTCGTTCCTGAACAATTCCCTTTTTGATTTTCTTGTATGTGGGCTGAATACGGGATGAACGCAAACACTCTTGACATTTAACTTCTATTCTCTTGCAGTAATGAGGCAAAATGTAACATCCGAAAATCAGTTCACGAAAGTACATTGAGGCGGGGTCAGTTGCTGGAATCTCACCACGGAGGAACGGACTCAATCCCAGGCCGGTTAATGTAGCTTTGGTGGAAAAATCACACTGCGACCGGTTCTTCTCCGAACACTTTGGGTTTCCCTTGTTAGTATCATTCCACTGGTCACCCATCATCTGTCATTTATCTGTCACTGGCGCTAATATTCTTAGCAATTTACTGTGTCCTTGAATGAGATACTTACAAGTCAAACTACATTAGCTCGAATCTTCTTTATTGTACTGCCTGGCTGTTGTAATGTTGCATCTTGGCTGGCTTCTTTGTAATAAAATATGATAATTTGTGTTCACTCTCTAAGTTCAGCCAAAATGCTTTTTGTTTCGGAGTACTGCTTTCTACGTTTAGCAGATATGTTGCCTGACGTAGTGAACATGTCACGGCAAAATTTGTTTTCCGTGATATTGGTTCGAGTTCTGGTTACAAAATGCCCTTCAGCCATTTGAACAGATTGATCCGTAGATGCGTCTGACAAGAATGAAGAGATGTGATATCTAATGAGATATAATCCAGAAATGAGATAATCTGACAGTCTCCCCAGGCGATTGGTGCATGACTAATTGATGTAGGGAGGTTCATATCCAAGACTTCCTAAACCAAACCTGCCTTTCTCCTCTTCTCTACAATCAGAAGTTATGAAATATGACGTCACATGATCTGTAAAGACAAAACATAATAATATGAAGTTGTATATTTGCATTCGTCATCCGTAATGATGCGTATCACTGCCTGAAGAAACCACCTTGGATTGAATGTGTTTATTGATTTTAAGATTTCGTGAAGATTCAGTCGTGATTATGATGCTTTTCTTGGGTGTTGGTATCGTATGGAAGTGGGCTGTATTGCCAGCATTTGGAGGAACATGCTGCCTCCATCTTCGAAATCGAAATATTTGAGATTATTTAACGTTCGCCTTATACAGGCAGGCGGTCCGCCAGACCCAAGCGAGGGAGCGAGGGATTAAGGCATGATCTGATCTAACAGGAACGGGGAAGAGGTGATTGTGAAATGACTCTTTCCTGGCAACTAAGTGAATCGGATTGTGCTTTTATTTTTTTTTTTTTTTTTGGTGGGCCTGAAAGAGGTCGCGTTTTACGCTTCCCTGTGCAAATTTCATGCCAGAACAGAATGTATCCTGACGCCCCTTCCCCTGTGTGTCAGGCATTTCCATATGACACCAATCTTTCCTTGTCCACTCTGCATCTTCTTATCCAAAAAATATTTTAAAATCTGTCACGGCTTTTCCAAATACGTACAGCTAATCCGGTTTCATTAATAACTTATAGAATTTGTGAATTTCTGTTCAGTAAATGGGTAAAACAAAATCTGCGGAATTACCGTATTTTGAGTCTAAGCTTTGGCTCTCCTAAACGTAGAATGTAAAGCGGAGACAATGTGTTGTAGTGAAAAAAGAGAACTCTGAGTTCTAACAGCACACTTCTCGCTCCGGTTGAGGAAGGATAATATTTTTCCCGATGCGTGCGAATCAAGCAATGATATCTTTTATAGCGGAGCCAGCTGTGGACAAAGCCGACCACGTTGGAATCGACACATCACGCACTATACAGAGTGTTCCATGACTTTATATCATTACATAAGAATTGCTTTTCTGTAGCCATTCCCAGTTACACGAACAAGGGTCCGATTCTCAAAAATTATGAGGGTGATAAAGATGTTAATTAAACCTGAGCCTGTGAAATCTTATCGGCAGTGCCGTTGTAAGTGTACACATTCTTAACTTTGGCACTAGGCGGAGGCGAGTTATCAGCTCAGTATCTCCGCACTTAGAGCTCCAGGGAAAGATGCTCCTTTACCCATTTTATAGGAGGTTGTGTGAGACCAGAGGCGTAACTGGCGGCTTTCGAGACGAGGAAAACCTTTTACTCCTACGGGCAATTTGTTTCCATTCCTCTGTCAGTGGTTTACAGCATAATGCTATTGCAGTCAATAACACAGAAACAACAGAGCAGATGTCTGTGTATCCAGACAGTTTGAACTAAGTTTAACCCCACGACACGGTCGTAGAAATATTTACCTTTCACAAACACTGACATCAGCATAATTTCCACAGGACCCACCGGAATGTCTTCAGATACAGAAATTTCTTCAGGTAGCGATGATTTCTACGTATTGATTTTACACGTGTAGGTTGGTCCCATTATATTTATGCCGTCAACATATAAATTAATTCGGGTTGCCCTAAGGTGAAACTAAGAATAAACGCAACTACTTGAATAATTACAGATTATAACTTATTAATATCGTTTGTAAATCGCAAAAATTAAATAATAGTTGAAGTCTTTATCGCAACGCTTACGAATTAAAGGTTATATATGAATTTTAAGGCTTTTATTATCAAGCAGAGATCTATGACATATTTAAGCACAGGCTTTAAGCATTTTGTGACTATAAATATGAAGATGTGCTATATTTTACTTAGAAGGTTTAATGCATAAAAAGAAGGTAAGTATAGCGCTCGTATTTTGTTGCCAGTGTAATGTACATTATAAAGGCTGCAAAAGCTACTTTGCATCAGTAAATTCCTCATGGTATATTAACCCTTTAAAGACGAAGCATATCAGTTTTATATAAGGACTCAGTGCGTACCGCGCTGTAAACACTCTCCACTTCAGTTATAAAAACCAGTCTGTTAATGTTTTATAAGGCAAAAGTTGCTGTTTGTTCTGAGATCCGTACAAAACACATAAACGCAATGTGAACACCACGTAGAATTTTTTAATCTTAAACCTGGTCTTATGTGAAGTTACCGCTGGCTTTAAAAGGTTAATAAATCAAAAAACGTTTTGTACAAAAACGTTTTTATTTCAGAAATGTTTGCCTTCAGGAGAAAGGGAAATGATTAATTAGCACACAAAGTTGGCGTAAATGAAGAATATAGTAAGGTGGAAGAATATTTGATGATTTACATGTCTAAATTTTCCAATAGCTACCGGGGAATAAATACAGCATATTCAGAATACCGTAGCTGGTCATGACATAAAAGTGTGTAAGACAGAGTGAAACAGAGGGGAAGAGAATACATGCTCGTTCCTTTGATCTTGCATGTTCCAGAGGAAATAAATAACCTCGTATGCAGAAAATGTTGCGAAAACCGAAAGGAGAGAACAAAAGTTTCAGTGTTCTGATATGTTACCCGTGTTACGTCACTAATCTCAACACTTAAGATTATTAGTCCAACACTTACAACTTTCTGTTGAAGGCAGATCTGCGGTACTCACAGCGGAACTATGAAAGCTGCTGTACCTTGTTTTATGACAAACTTCAGTCTAGTACAAGCTTTCGGAAATTTCAGATGAACCTCATACCTCCATCACTATGTTGTACTTGTACGAGTGGTCTCTTTAATTTCCCTTCTTTCGGAGGATTAAAATGTCTTCCAGACAGTGCTGTCGAATATGCAGAGCTGTGGCGCAAACTCGTTCCGTCTATCTTCGTATTTATATATGTATAATTACATTTTCTGCAAGTTCACTTTATTATTACATGCTACCGTCTTTCTAATGTCTATTTCCTCTTCAGTATTCTTAATCCCCCATATACAATCTCTTCCTTCAAAGTCCTTGGTGATTCATATTTAATGTGTGCTCCTTTTTTCATTTTTTGAGTTCCTCCTCTCCCATCAGGCTCCAAATCCTTTTTTAATCTTACAGCAAATTTTTATGTAAGCGTCTCCTCTCAAATACTTGTTGCTATAGTCGCCATCAATTTCAACAAGTTAAAATCGCATGTGTTGCTCGCAGAGTCTCTTTGTGTCTTCCTTATGATTGTCTGAAAAAAAAACTGTGATTATTTCTCTGTACAAAGTTAACCGGGTCTTTCATCTACTTTGAGGAAGAAAATAATATTTCTGAAAAGTAATTTATGAAATATTTGTTGCGGTGTGTTATGCCATTGAAGAGGGCTAATAATTTTTTTCTCTCATACTATCGTCAATTATCGATAAAACTTTAATTCTCCCTTCATCAAATTTTATCTTTATTACTCCCTCTTGGTGCGAAACAGAAAAATCCCGTACGTGGAGTATTTAAAAGTTATGAGATTTCAGGTCTGATATCAATAACGTCGAAAATTATGGACAGTCAGTATACGAAAAACCTAGTCACAACAAAATAATGCATTTCTCCCTGAACAGTGCATCGTAACACTTGTCGTCCACTGTATCTCCAGTTTTTCCAAAATAGTAATAATTCTGTCGTACATATTAATATCTTTCCATCTGTTACACTGTGCTGAGGCTTTCTTCGGTGTTTGCCGTACATGCCTACTAAGAAGTAGGTCGTCATATAGTAGGCTATACCTATCTAGTAACTAACTAACTAACTCCATGGAACAGAGTCCTTCCTGGAAAGCTAACAGGTCCTCAGCTAGTAAAAATTTCCTTGCATTTTACGGAACCCGGAAGTCCATTACGGCGTTCACAAGCACTCGCCAATTCTGCCCATCCTGAACCAGAACAATCCAGTCCATACCTCCTCATCCTACTTCTTGTAGATCCACATTAATAATATTTTCCGATCTATGTCTAGGTACTTCAAGTGGTCTCTTGCCACCAGGTCTCTTCATAAAAACTCTGTATGCACCTTTTCTTATCTCCCTAACGTGCCACATGCACCGCCCATCTCATTCTTCGTGACATGATTAACCGAATATTTGGTGAGGAATACAAATCATAAAGCTCCTCGTTATGTAGTCTTCTCCAGTTCCCTGTCACCTCGTCCGTCTTAGGCCCAACTATCGTCCTCAGCACCCTATTCTCGAACTCCCTCAGCTTATGCTCCTCCAACAATGTGACAGACCACGCCTCGTTCTCATGTAAAACAACAAGTAAAACTACATTTCTGTATATCTTAATCTTTACATTTTTGGATAGCAAACTATAAAACAAAAGATTCTGCACCGAATAGTAGCAAGAATTCCCTAACTTCAGTTTCTTCTTGATTTTGTAGTAGGCTTTATAGACTAAATATTTATGACCACCGACGTTAGAACTTCCAATTTCGCAGTCCCACTCTACTTCATCTAAAAAGGCACAGGTTAAGGTCAAACACGATGTACTCGTGAACGCTCTATTCTGCTTAAACGAAAACTGCCCTTTTGTTCTATTGTTTGGCCCTACAGGCCGGAGAAGCCCAGAGCCTCCCATTTTCCGGCTTTATAAACCTCGTGTGTAGACTTTTGATATAACTCCTTGGATGAGGGATCGGCCCATCTCAAGTCCTCTACGTTACCGCGATTAGAATTCGAACAAAGGATGCATGTTTTCGAGTTCTGCAAGACAGAACAGTCCTTGGAACTGGCGTCCACTGAAATGCAGTGATTAATCGGCCTATTTCAGGTTTGAAAATCATGATCGTTTGTCCATTTTTTATGAAGACACAAACAGAACCGACGTCAGTTAACTCCACAGAACATTATAAAGCTTCTAGCTCAGCGCAGAGGCCTTTTGTGATTCCTCGCGTATCAGGGTATCGAGATTAATCTTTTCGTGCGTCCTGTAGCCATGACAGGGGAACAAAGGGTTGACTTTTTGATAAACGCTGTAATATAAAATGCATTTCATAGATACATACATTTTTTATATTTTAATATTATGTAACAAATGCACTAGACTTTTACAGGTTCATAATAATACATTTAAAAACATACCACTTTTGCATGTTTCGGAGCCTGTCGGCCCATCATCAGGAAGAGTCTCAGATGCTATTGCATAAAACATTCACATAATAATACTTGGTCTGTTGTACGCCTATATGCAAATCTGCTGGTGTGGTGATCTGTTGCAATGCAAGCAGTAGATTAAGTCAGCGCTTATATGATATGGAGGTGTTCACGGTAATACGGGGCCAAGCCCTGATAATGGCAGCAGATATATTCTCCGAAGCATTTAACACTAGCTTTATTTTTTTTCCACAAAAACTCCATTTTGCGAGAATTATATGCTGAGGTTTTCATTGTTCCTCACATTTCATCAATCATAACCACATAAGTACTTACAACAGCAGATTCAGCGTGTTAATATAAACAATCAACGAAGAAAACAGACCAAAACAACAGCAAACAACGCCTTTCTTTACGAATTATCCATTCTTGAAATAGACCAATCAAATTACACGTAACGTACCCATCCGTTCTTGCAGGAGAGGGTAGGATTTTAGTGGATAAGGATTTATTAAGAACGACAGATTCACGGATTGTACTGTGAGACAGGGAGATGGATTGTCGTAGGCACAAGCTGGCCAACGTTCAGTTCATCTAAAAGAGTAATGAAAATTAATGAAAGCTTGAAGCGACATGAAGGTACAGCCCCGCTGTTGCAAACTACCATTACTCCTGCAAGCCTTTTCAAGTGGAGGTACTTGATTCCAGATACGAGTAATTTAATAAGTCCAGCCCCTAGCGATCCTCGTTTATGTAACGAATGCAGTCACAGAAATGTTTGGTGGTTCCCTGATATAGCTTCATTTTTAAAGCTGCTGTTAACGGCCTTGTTAACACAGGGAAAGGAAACACAAGCTAAGTTATAATTGGCAGATTTAATTATAGGGTGCTTTGAACTGTTACTGTATTTGAAATATCATGTTATAATAGCAGTTGAACTAATTGCAAATTTCAGTTACATTATCTTAACATTTCTGTCTACATGAAGCTGAAGGCTCTTTGAAGTCCACGTTAATTTGTTAGCAAGAGTTGCAAATACGAAACTTAAACTGTCATGTTTAATGAACCTAATTGCTCTGAACTTGTTAAGTCAGTGTCTGTCTTATCGAAAGCTTTATCAAGTATTGAATTTGTACGGTGTTCTCTCAGTACATACAATACAATCACACCACGTGTAAATTCATTCTATATAGCTTCGTATTAAAAGTACTCCATGTCATATTATCTAAATGGATCTATTTCGACAGAAGATCATGCACACCAGTGACTTCTTATCCACACTGTGACACTTGTTGGAAATCGGTTATTATTGTGACAGCATGATTAATACGAGTATAACGCGTATATTGTCGAACTCATAGCAGTCAAGCCTCTGCCTAAACCTTATGGAAAAGAGGGTAAAGGAAATTTGTCTTTGTGTGCGCTACTGTCAGAGATGATGGTAGTTATGAGCAGGAACAGACTATGGTAACAATAGAAGGCATGATAGTCACTATTGCAATTTTAACTTATGAAGAAAAGTTCAAAGCATACCTCTCAATAGCAATATGCTTCAGAGCACTGTATTAATTTAAGTATGTTAATGCATGTATATACTTTTCCACATTTTTCAAACTACGTTGAATTTATACGTTTTTGTAGAACTTAGTTTTTCTTTATTTCTCGTTAGCATTTCACAAGGTTTGTGTCCGTTTACACGGAAAGACAAAGAAACGAGGGCACCTTCTCTTCTGTAAAAAAGAACATGTTGAAATATTAAGTGAAATTGAAGTTTAATGGGTCGTCTAAATTTATGCCTTGGTAGAGTTACTGTACAAGAATTATCAAGATATGCTACGAAAATTTCTTTCTTTTTTTAATTCGGCACACAATATCCGCCCAAATATCTTCTTGAATTCAAACACAGGACGCACGATTGTTACACAAATTCCGGAAAGTGCACACACTGATACCTCAATTGTATGAAGAAGGTAAGTCATAAGCTCAACACACTTCTGCCTAACTCTCCTGAGCTACACCAGTTTTCTTCCATAACCTTTCCAAATAATTTTTCATCATCATCCTTCATATTCGATGCTCTGCAGGTTGAATTGCTGTCAGCGTCGTTAAATAAGCTATAAATAAACCTGTAATTCTCCCTGCTTGTGTTCGTCACAGGCGTGCTGCGAGTATTTATACGTGTCTGTCAGTTTCATCCAAGCATGTCTCGGAGCGAAATCTTTATGTTCACTACAAACCCTTCGCGCCTGCTCTGTTCTTGAGACGAACACATTGCACGTTCGAACGTCTATTATTTATGAGGCATGGAAGACTGTGGAGCAAGAGATCGTGAGCTGCTTTAACCCTCAAAGCACAGTGGTTACTAGGTTTTACTACCTGCAATAAAGGTGAAATCTCTGCATTTTCCCACAGAGTGTATTTGTGTGTTTCGTGTGACGCTCTTATTAACGGAGATTACTTGAGTCCTAAGAGGGTCATCTTTGTAATAAGCGTGCCTGATGTTTGCTCTAAAGCAGGAAATAAATTTTATATGAAATTTACATTATTTTTTCAGCATGATGCTATGGCTTAAGGCTTTATCCACGACGGCCCGGATTCGAGCCCGGGACACACATTGTGAAACTTGTGGCTGACAAGGGGCAACAGGACAAATTTTTCTCTGAGAATTTAGGTCTCCATCTGTCAATATTATCCCAAAAATGGTCCATATGATTCTTCAACGGCAAAGCTACTCTTAATGGAAGGCCAAATGAGGTCTAATGAAAGCGATACTCTGTCGGGAGTCGGACAGCATGAAGAAAGAACAGTGTTCAGCTACGGTGGCAGGAATATATCGAAATCACATTCTCTGATCTCAAGTACGGCCATTATTTTTTGCCTTAATATTTTGCTAAAATAATTTGTATTTGAGCCAGGACAGTTTGTCGTTAAAGTGACTGGCTGTATAGAGAGAGAGAAGCCAAATTTCGATTCCCAAGATAATTGGAGATTTTTCTCCACGTCTTTCGCCCGGTTCCGTGGTCCTATTCGGTGCGTGGTTTCAGGCTTCTGCCGCCGTGTAAATGGTATCTTCTTTCTTCTCGGATGTTACCCAGCGCCGACTGGTAGTTTGTTAGGGACATTTATGGACAGTCTACCGGTCCTCTTTCCAAGGGTCAAGCAGGTAGTTATCGACGTTTCGGGACAATCATCGCTCCCATTTTACAGAGTCAAGCACTCCAAGAATGCTTAGCCCTTGAAGGTGGGACCGAGAGGTTGTCCCGAAACGTCGGTAACTAACTACCAATATACGCTGCGTAACATCTCAGAAGAGTGAAAATATCCAATTCGGTGCCTATCATGAGCTCTCTCCTCGTGACTAAGTAATGCCAGTAGTGGAATTGACTAGTCACTTGTAATGTTCAGCATAAGAACACATGGAACTGTGCCTTCACTTCGCAAAACCACGTTATTTCTGGTGATTAGGCATGCAGGTAACTTTCGCTTTGTGAGATTTACGGTTTCCGTACCTGTTTCGTAGAAGAACCACGTCTTCTGGTATGTAACTTTGTGCCGGGGACCTCTGACTCAGCCATACCGCGTCACATCCCAGAGGATCCAAATCCTTCTCGCCTTTACCTTTGTGAGATTTGAGATTCTCAAAACGAAGACTGTCAAAATGTAATCTTCTGTAGTATGAGGATTGTGACTGCTAGAATTGTGTAGATGTCTGAGAAAAGCTGCTGCCTCCATTATCACGATAAGTGAGTAAACTGCTGATTATGCTGGAGGCAGCAGGTTCCACCGTAACCTTGTAACACATACCAGGCTTAAACTTTTCAAGCCCAGTGGTTGCTTTACGTACCATCAAGTTTAACATTTACAAATTCTACGTCATGCCTACACAGTACATTTACGTGTTTTGTATGGATCTCAGAACAAACAGCTATTATTTCCCTATACATAATTAATTGATTGGTTTTTATAACCTAAAGGGAAAGTTTTTACTGCGCGGTACGCACTGGCTCTTTACGTGAAACAGATTACGTTTCTTCCTTAGAGACTTAAAGATGCCACATCCAAAAATATAACTAAACTTGCCTGTTACTAAGCTTTGGCTGTTGTTTTAGAGATTAGCGTGATCCGTTTAGACAGAATCATCTTATTTCATTGTTATTACCGAAAAAAAATGTGACAATTTGTTGCACTGTAGTCTATTTCGAACGTATAGTTTTAAATATCTTTTGATATTACTTTCAGTTATGTGACCCTTGAGAATTGTATTTAGATTGTGTTACAGCGCAGTGTACTTTATATCTATTTAAGATCTGTGCACATACTCATTAACGAGCCTTCATATTTTCCTTGCACACGAGACTCCTTAAGTAGGTAAGGCGTTACTTGAGTGCGGTAGATATGTAGAGGACGTGGCTTATCTCCTTGGCGATTACCTTGCGACAAGCAATCAAGAGGCTTCAGCTACTGACGCTTGGTGCTAAATTTCGTGACACCTCAGCGTTGTTAATTAACCTGGTTTTAATCTCACTGTTACATTTAATTCTGCGTAAGTCATAAATTTACCCTCAGGACTAGAATGCGTGGATGTTCTGTATTGTAATTAATTAATATTGAAGACAACAATGATGATAAGCGAAGTATGTAAAATAGAGTAACATTAGCAGTAGGCCAATACAGCTAACTACATGGAGTAGCCCACTATCAGAATCTAATAGTGGGTCATTTAGGCAAGAGGTTTCCCTAACACTAAGATATGCAGGCCGAAATTTCGTTACTATGTCAAAAATAATACTCCAAGTCACATGCATCCTTTTTCTTTAGGGTCTGTTTTAATATTATTCCATATACTCTTAAGTGCTCTCAGCGAACCGTTTCTTTATTGTTTTCCGCTAAAAACTCACTATGCAGTCTTCTTAAACGCTAAAATTGGAGCCTTAGAATCGTAAGACCTGTTGGTTTCGGAAGGTACAAGCCTTTAGCAACGTGTCGACTAGTGAGGTGTTTCCGGAATGGAGGAGCGTTGTAGGGCTTAAGAAGAATATTATACCCTGAAGATGAAAGAAGTACGCTTCTACCAAAAGAGAGTAACTATTTACAAGTAAAGATGATGTTACTACCTACAAGCCTTGGATATTCTATCACTATCGTTGGTATTCCCTTACCAAATTACACGGTGTCCAAACCAAGAAGACTGCAATAAGAAGTATTTCAGTCATTAATTCTCAGATATGTTACATTTTATTCTGCTTCTGCATTTTGATATTTTTGTTTACAGGCTGGAAGGAAATTTTCGGAGTTGTGTTTTAAACTCTATTCTCTTGATTGAATGTGTCCTTCGTTTCTTCATGAATGACATTTCGGCTTTAAGCTGTTTTTTTCAAGTACTTCTGTTTTCCACACTTCAGAAAGATTTATTATGCATTAAGTTGGCTTTTGAATTCCTTGCAGTTTGACTGCGAAAAGCCACGTTATCACACAGAACCTCAATTTCTGGCTGCTGTACAAGATATGTAAGTTTTGAACATGCGTGATTGTAGCTCATATACTTTTCGGATTAATGTTATTAATATTGATTGAAGCCTACCAGACTTCTACTGCTCCACTCTATACCCATCATGCATATCTTAGACAACAAACAGACAAAGAGGATCGTGGGAATTTCCGTCCATCGTCTGTATTCCACGCTCAACCGAAAATCCTAGGAATTAGCCGAAAATCACGCACAAGCAATAAATGAGGCTTAAAGAGACCTTATAGGGTATGTGGCACATATGGGGGAGGAGAGAAGTATAAACAAGGTTTAGGTGAGGAATCATGAAGGAAAGAACCACTTGGAAGGGCTAAGGGTAGAAGAACGTGTAACATAAAAAGAGGCCTGAAATTAATAGACTGGGAGAGTATAAATTGAATTCATGTGGCTCAAAACTAGGATAATCATTGGGCCATTTGAATGATGATAATGAACCTCCGGGTTCTACAAAATGCAGGGAACTTCTGGAACAGCCGAAGAGCTATTAGCTTCTCAAAAAGAACTCTGCTCCCTGCGGTTAGGCAGGCAGGCAGGCAGGCAGGCAGGCAGGCAGGCAGGCAGGTAGGTAGGTAGGTAGGTAGGTAGTCGGTAGGTAGGTAGGTGGATGGACGGACGGACGGTCGGATGGATGGATGGATGGATGGATAGTTAGTTACTTATTTAATTACTAATTTAATTGAAGGTGATTTTTTCCTGCACCTTGCATCGCCAAAGCCTGAGGTAACCACCTGTCAGTTAACGAATGTCTACGAACGTATATTTTATTAGAATACTTAAAGTACAACAGTGTGCAGAAATCATGCTTTGCCTCTTGCCTTTCGTCTTATAATGGGAGAACATAGGTTTGAGGTTACTGGAAAGCATGGTGTCGAGGAGAATTGTTGGACCTGAGAGAGGAAACAGCGGGAGGCTTTAGGAAGCTACAGGCTGGATGTAACTAGCTCAGGATAGGGTCCATTGGCGGGCTTCTATAAACCGGGTAATGAAATTCAGGTTATATAAGAAATGGTAAATCTCTAGGGTACCTGCGCTACTACTAGCTTATCAAGGTCGACTCTGCTCCACGCAGCTTTTTATGAAACAGCTAAGCCCTTCAGGGTGCTTGCGAAATTTTACAGAGCAGCGTAATTTCATAAGCAGCCAATGTCGGTCACAAACAAGGTTACTCTTTAGTTACATAACCTGCCGCTAGTTGCTTATGCATTCGGAACGGAATGTAGCCGTTTGTGCCTGTTATCTTTGCCATTCTTGCCTTTATATCCACTTGTCTTTCTACATGCAACAACACGACAGCCGCGCAGCTTAATATATAATGCTTCACACCCTGGAATTTTACGGAAGATCAAAATATTTGTAGGCATTAGATTTTCAGTTAAAACGGGACAAGAATATTGGACAGCTTATATCAAAAACTGAATGGGTTTTCGCATTTATCTCTTATTTATATTCAACGTAATTCTGCCTCTGTCATTAGGGTTTTCAGAAAAATTAAACAAAAGGGAGCAAATGCATCTGAGTTATGTTCTGCGCCCATTTCACAACTAGAAGCATACAGCCTTACGCAATGCTACTTCTTATATCTTCTTTCCTGCCTACATGACGTCCCACTACAGCATGTCTTAACATCATTACCTTTCGTGTCAAAACAGGGTCTCACTTTTCTTAAGTGTTTCCTTTCTTAATGAAAGGACTGGGAATGAGTGAATTTCCGCCTACGTACTGTCACGGACATCTAGCCTTTGTCATTACACAGTCACTTTAATGTCTGCACGAAAATCGTGTTAATATTTTATGGCATAATATTGAGATGTACGTTTTCAAGTGAGAGTATTTGGCCCTTACGAGGGCGGAAGAAAAGCAAGGATAAAGAAAGCTGTAGAATCATAAGCTGGATGGTTTATACACCTCGTCAGATAGTATTAGATTTATCAAATCAGAATAGGATAAGATGAGCTGGACATGTGGCATGTATAGGAGAGAGAAGAAATGCATATACATTTTGATAAAAGATGCTGAATGAAATGCACCGCCATGAGAATCTACCCTTGGGTTTTGGAATATATCAAAACCCGTCTTAAAAACAAGACAGAAAGATGTGAATAGGATTTATATGGCTCAGGATAGGTAACAGTGGTGGTCTCTTGTAAACAAGGTAATGAGCTTTTAAGTTCCGTAAAAGGCGGGGCATTTCTTGATGTGGTGAAAAGCCGTTAACTTCTGAAAAAGAACACCCTTTCGTGGTCTTAGTTTTCACATCGCGTTTCCAAATTCTTCTCGACTGTCGTGTACTCTGAATGCGAGACAGATATAGGCAAATTCATCTCATTTTAAGAAACCATTCCTCATATCTGGTTAGGCTGGAAAGCTAAATCAGGAAAATTCTAATCATCTGTAAGCATTTCTGCTTTTATTCTGACCTAGGAAGATGAATAGGTCTTTGAAGCTCATTGAAAGTATGTAAATTGCAGGAAAGCATCATTTTTCATTCTGAAATGCCGATATAAAAGTATTTTCACCGGCACTTAATAGTCTGAAAGAAAGGGTTCTGTCGGTGGCTGAATTAGCGAGTGCTTAAAATTTTCTGATCAAAGAATTACGTCATGTCATCTATCGTAGTTTCTGACAAGACTGTGTTGTAATCGAGAGGAACATTCGATGTGATATATTAATGTTATTGCATTTGCTTCCCTTTGTATGCTGCTAAATACTAGAAGTAAATTACCCCGCAGCTGCTGTGCCGGTTTCTTCTTATTGAGTAGTAAACGAATTTCATAAAACCCTTGTGAGCGCTTATAATTTTATCTTTAGTATAATGTCGCAAATTACTGTTGTATGTTGAAATAATGTAACACGAGGAAAAGTTAAAGAAAAGCAGTTCAGTTTTCCTCAGATGTGACACTGACACTACTGTAAAATATGGTTGATATGAAAAAAAGAATGCTATAATTTAGACTCACAGTGATTTTGAAGATTCGGGTCCTCTAGGATAGGCAGTGTCGACAAAAAATATTTACAGGTCTTTCAGAGGAGCATTTTGCCCCCAGATTTAGGGTCGGAATCCTGGTGGTCACTGCTTCATATCGAAGGAACATGTTTCGAGAAAATAATGAAATCAGAAATAAAGAAAATAGGAATTTACTTCCGAAGTGATGCTGACAAAGCTGCAAAAGGTCGTGTCTGTAGACAATACAAACTTTCATATTTAATTCGAGATTTGAATTCTCATATCGTTATTTTTGGAGATTTAAGCTTCTGGGATATGACGCTGTGTCGACTGTAAATTAGTTACTGACGTTTCGGAGATCATGTTGCCTCGATTTTCAGGGCCTCTGCTGCTAAACCCCTAAATATGGCAGCAGCAATATTTAGGAAATGTCGGCATTTCCAATCGACACGGCGTCATATCACAGAAGATTTGAATCTCCTCGTATTTGTATCCAGTTGGTTTTCGTTATCTATTGAACATCAGTACTAATGTGACACGCTTTATATTGTTGTTTCGTTGACAGGATTCGTCAAAGGAACTAGGTTTCAGTTCCGTGTTATCCTTTGTTTTCTACGTCATCTTCTAACATATCGAGAGGTTCCTTTTATCCTTTCGCTGATCACGGCAGTTTTACTGCATAGAAAGTCCGTATCCTTCAAGCTCTTGTGTTCACGGGCGAGGTAACTGGGACAAACGTACGTCAGACTATTATTTCTAATGCGTGACCGTTCGGAATAATATAAGCTTTATGATGCCCCTCGAGGCGTGCTTTTGGCAATTCACATTTACATCCAGTTTTCCACTTAAAAACACAAAGACTAAAACCCGTAAAATTATAATTTCGCATGCTCTTTTCATCATATGAATTTTAACACTCACTTTGGAGGAAGAAAAAGACTGAGCGTGTAAGAGAAAACGACGTGAGAGGGGTCTGGGGAAAACTGTATGACGAGTTCTGTGGTTTTTACTCGTAAATCTTCATCACACATTGGATTTATCACCTGAAGGAGAATCAGATGGGAATGGAGCGCATAACACACAGGAGACGTAAGGAATTCTTTGAGAATCTTTATTCATAGACAGTAAGGAGATCAGGAAAGGACGTGAAATCAACATTTATAGGCTAGAATAATATTGAAATAGACTTTAGGGAAGTGAAATATTAAGTAGTGGAGTGAATTCATTCGACTCGCTACATGTGCCAATAGCGGCTACGAGTAAGCACAATAATTTTTCTTCGATTTCCAAAATCGCTAATGTTTGGGAAGTCCTGGCCGTCTCTGTTTTCAAAGCGAAGTGACCATCGGATTGCAGTATCCTTAATTAAAGCACATCTGTAGTAAATGGTGGGAAATGCTGCGTTCCGTCAAAACGTTTTCCGAAAAGTTGGAAATGCAGCAAGAACCACCATGTTATGACAGTCAGAAAGAGAATCCTTATTAGCATTTAACTACCGTGTAAACCTGAAATGCGCTTACTCACGCATACATTTCCAACAAAATGAGTCAAGTACTTAAGCGGCTGTACCTTTAGGGCAAATTGACGTCACATAAAATGATTCTATGGCTTAGTTTCTAAATAAATAAATTTAATGTTTAATAGTGGTAAATAAACTGCAGTGCTTTGTCAGCAATTTACAGTTTTCATGGAAAAAATTAGTCTATTTTATGAGGCTTTTTGTCTAAGCTTAAGCCAGACGTTCAATACACTCATATTAATACGGACGGTGGATTCTATTCAGGATTCGATAATAAAGTGTTAAGCCAATTTTGCATAGAGACAACAAAATTCAGTGTTTTATCGCCTTCTATGGTGTTTTGTTGTACTTTCACAATTCGAACTACCCTTTTCTGGTGATGATTTTCTCTGTATTTGAGGTGAAAGGCACGCTTAAACTCACAGTCCTGCTTTTTCTCTTCTATCGTTTTAATCTCTTTATTCTTCATGCGTTTTAAAGTAGACCGTAAATTTTTTGCGCCGTAAATAAAATTCGAAATTAGAGAGTTTTATTTTACTGAGCTACTGTCCTGTAAAAATAAGGAAAAACGTTACTGCATAGTAGCTATAGGAACGGAATGAAGTATATCACACGCACTTCAGACTTGAGATTACATTTTAAATGTAACACCCTTCATTAAACACTTTATAACGAAATACTGAAGGATCATTTTTACAGTTCTGCCTGAACCGTTTTGACGGTCTGGCTCAAAGATACAGGATTAATGTTGTCTGCTAAAAGTACAGCTTATGGATTACACACAGAGTTACTTAGCTGCAACTTACACTACCGTCTGTCTCGGTAATAATTCAATAATACATTACCATTTCAATGCGCCGGGTAGCTCAGTTTGTATAGTGACTGAAGTCTGGACTGACGGTCGAGAGCATTGGGTTTGGACGGCCGGCAGGACTGGAAATTGCTCTGTTTGCCACCGCGCCCGGACAGACCCTGTGCCTGTTCCTTCCAGTGGGTAAGGTTCATTCCCCTGAGTTAACGAACTCATGGTATGAGGTTAATTACTGATCTAGTTTTGACTGTTAATATTAAGGAATACTGACGCTGCTGCTCCAACAGCAAGCCTAGAATCAGATGAAGACGTGCAGCCAGTCGTCGACGTATTCTGCCATTTGTGCCTTTGCGTGTCCGCTTCTCTCAAATGGGTTTTGAAACAAAATTCTGTGTTCGCCATACTTGTCTCTTTCCTCTTCAACATGATAAAATATTCACAATTGTTATAATGATTTGCATAACTACGCTTCTCTAGCGTTCAGTGTGGTGGGTTTGATGAACATTGCTCTTTCCTTATATTTGATGCATTGCACACTGTTTGAAATCCTCTGACATTCCAGAGGGTCCCTATGCCCTGAAATCCTATTGCCTCCATTTTTACCCTGATGAAGAAGGCAGCAGTATGCTCCGAAATATAGGAAAACTTCTATCAGAATATATGGCATCGTATCTTAGAAGACAACAGTCATAGTTACTGCCGTGAGATCTTCAAGCCTTGGTGATTTTTATATTAGTTTAAATGAGTAAAATTAATTGAATAAAGATCTAATTACTCGTAGAATGGTGAAAACGTAAAACGGCCCGGAAAGAAAAGCTAAAATGTGTGTGTTTTTGCTATAATTAAAAAAATTCATCTTAGTGTTTATATATATATATATATATAATGTGACTGGAATAGAAACTTAGGCGGTAACTAAGAAGCGCGTTTGAACCTGCAAGAGTACTATTCAGTCATAAGTGCGCATGAAAGCGAATTATGTAAATGCTGCATATACTCCGCTTTTTGTTCAGGCATTTATCTGAGTCGGCAATGCATTTCTTCATTCCGGACAGAAATGTCTGTCTTTTACTTTAATGCGGAGACAGCCGAATTCTCCAGAACATCCGTACCAGTCACGTTACTCCGCCTCATTTCCAGTAACAGAGTAATATTAACAACGCCAGGGTCTTTCTTCCAAACGTGTAAATCTACAGCAAATGAACACATTCCACTACCAGTAGCAGGTGTACATAACACGTAGTGTTTATTCAATGAGTGTACGTGATGGTACAGTCACATACTTGCACCAGTCCAGCATGTGGGGTCCTAGCCCATGCTGTTAAATATAGACCTTTTTTTGAGTTGTGGCCCGCCCACTCATTAGCTTCTTAAGAATTATTCCGCTCCAAGCACTTACGTGGACTTGGGGTGGTGGTGGTGGTGGTGGTGGTGGTGGTGGTGGTGGTGGTGGTGGTGGTGGTGGTGGTGGTGGTGGTATATCACACTGTAATGCTTAAGTATCGAGCTCGTGGGCCGGATTCACTTCGGCGCAGAGACATCGATACTCCTCTTTGATGACGTGTCCATACTAACAGTGGGAAATATCCAGTGTCTTAGCCACTGCTTACCGGAGACTGTCCCCTACCGGGAAAAAGTGGAAACCTTAAAAATGTGTTCAGATGTCCCGCCATTCAGCCGTATACCTTCATGTTGTAGTGTAGTGGGAAAAATGAATTCTGTACTTTTTATCTTAACTTCAGATTGATTTAATTGCTTTAATAATATTCGACAACCTCCGTTATCAGTTAAATGCCTAAGTGGTCACTCACCATTATGGAATGCCTTTGGTTTGATTTAGATTTCTGACTGAACCTCTTGTTTATTTTATATCTCCCTTTTATAACTGCCTGATTTTATTTTTGTGTCTGTAACTTGTTTAATTAACATTCTTTGATTTACCTCTTCCAGATGTTTTACCCTGTGTTTAGCAGTTTACTTTCTTGTGATTTATAACCATAAAGTCTGTAACCGATTCTAGCACAAGGCTGCAGAACTCACTGTCTGGACAAGTGCGTGTTTCTATTAATTTGTGATGTTTCCTCTCGTGCTCTTGCTCCTCCCTTCCTAAGTCTGCCCGCACTGCATCCTGAATACAATTATTCTTATATATGTTTCAGTATTTGGAATTATTTAAGCTCAATTCATTCAACTGTTTACTTTCTTTCCGGAACCTTTAGTATAGATTCATTTACGAGCAATCACTCCGTGTCACCACCTTCTTTGCTGCTTTGACCAGTTTCTTTGCTAGTTTCTAGACATTTATGTTCTCATATGCTTAAAAAATGTCGTCAATGAAGTAATTCTGCTTAAACTAAATTTCTTGTCGGTCTTTATTAATTATTTCTTTGGGTTTGTAGAATTTATTGACCATATTAAATAGTGTGCTTCAGTATGGAATAAGGCCCGCCTATCAATATCAAACAAGAAGACCAAAACGAAATTTTTGGTACACGAATCAGTTTATGAAATGTAAATGGGGGGTAGCCGTGTGCTGTAGCAAGTGTGTCATATGCAGCACGAACCTGCCTTACGTGGTGTAGAGATGCACGGATACAAGAGTGCATTTTGCTGTCGTAGGCTATATATTAATGCGGTGATGTCTGTTTGCGAATTCGCGATCTACTGAACTACTGAACAGATCTTTACAAGATAAACATTTTGAAAAACTTATGGCTTATTATTGAGGACAGTCTCTTTTGTTTTTAAGTACTCAAAAATTCGTTTCTAATGAAAAATTAATTTTAAAATTTATAATCCTAGCTGTAAAGGTATCCGTGAGAAGCTAACGTACGTGTATTGCACGTACTTCACTTTAGACTCCGCTTGAGGCAGGACTGCCCATTTTACCGTTTGTATTTTCTTTACAAGTGCTAAGAAGTTTAAATTTCTTACTTACACGTTGCTCACGATTCTTTCACTCCGAAAGAAATTATCCAGTATTGAGCTTTAGTAAGATTTTTTATGTTTATTAAGGCTAAATTGCTGTGATTGTTGTTGACTAAATATGTTACTCTTCGTATGTGCGGATTATTCCCACGGGTACAGTTAGGTTGTTTAAAAACTTTAGACGCTTGGAGTTCTACGGTCATCCATATCGGATACACGTGGTTTATATGCCTGTTAAAATAAATTATTATATTGTAAGCTGTGTTAAGCTTACTTTGCACATATATTTATGTTGTATTTTATGCTTACATTAAAGTTTCTTTCTATACCATTTTCATAATTTTGTATTATGTTTTAGTTTTACTATCCATCAAAACAAAATTGTATGTCAAAAATATCATATTTAAACAGTTTGGGCTTACATGTTTTTCAGGGTAAAAGGAAACCCTAGAAAAGGATTAAAGATGTATGGCGGGGACTGACTGCGGTTTTGTGATGCTATGCAGTAACCAATTCACAACACCCACACCAAAAGAATGCACAGTACCCTTCCTTAGATATGCATATTACAGTAGCACATTGAACATTCCTACGTCCTTCGATTCCCAAGGGGTCATCATCACGGAATCAAATCAAAGCAACACGACACAAAAAAACTGGCACTCTGTGTATTCTGTAGAAAGGTGTAAAAAAGTTAGCGTTAAAATGTAGGCAATTCCTTCTAGTATCTCGGAGGCTGTATACCAGGGCCCACTGCACTTGCACGACTAGAAATAATCGCCTGCATTTTAACTGTTTAACTTTTTCACATCTTTCTGCTGTCTGCCAAAGTTTATAGTTTTTTTTTTGCGATGTTGTTTTGATTTGATTCCCTCATGATGATCCCTTGGAGATCGAAGCATGTAGGAATGTTCAATGTGATACTGTAATATAAATATCTAAGGAACAGTACTGTGCATTTTGTTGGTCTGGGTGTTGTGAACTGCAGATCGACAATGTGCGGAATGAACTGTATAGAGCTATGCAGTAACCTTGCGCCATTCAGTGAAGATTCAGCTGCTCGCTTCGAAATGAAGCGGCCGTAACTTTGCTAGTTGTGCAGACAGGGAACGACAGGCGTCTCACGGTAGCGGTAATGACAGCGGCAATTGGATGGATATAAGACGGGAGTAAATGATAAACAGCGGGAAATGTATTGAATAGCAGGAAGCTAATTCCGTGCATCCCAACCACAGCACAAGGCAGAGCGTCCTCACTATAATACCTGCCAAGTTGCACACGTGCACAGATTTTCTATTTACCCGCCACCAAACTTCTGTGACGAACTTGTATCGCCTAATGCAGTGTCAAGCCAAACCAATGTCAATGTCAACCTAAGCTGGGGCGAAATAGTTTGTGCTACTCCAGCGCAAGGAAGATAATGGAAGACGACTCAAGTTCGTGGCCATTATCAGCGGCACGGCAGTATAGCGTACTTATTTCGTCACGAATTGATAAATCTTGTTTGTGTAACAGAAACAGGCGCTCCCTTTCTTCGCCTGCCTACATATTCGGCGTATCGTCTTCACCCGTCACTTCAGCATCAACCTGCACCAATTCAGTCATTCTGAAGATGTAGCTAGTAGGCTACGTACCTCGACCTGTCTGAACAAGTAAAGCGCACTGCAAGGTTTAAGAAACACAAAGACAACCATTGTTTGAAAAATAAAAACCCTAAAACTGAGTTAAAATTCATTTACATAATTTGAAGGATACTGTGAATGGAGACTCGACTCATATCTAAAAATCCTACTGCAATAGCAACACGTCGCTGTAACAGTCGTAGATACCATATGTATTGACAGCCGTATGAAGTAAATTTCATAACGTCTTTGGTTGTTCTGTGGTAGGTCCGCAGGTTGATTGCGTGTGTATGGGGGAAGGGTCTGCGTCATAGTGCAATGGCAACTTTACAAGCCAAACTGAATTTGTGGTGATGCCGGATCCATTACTGACGGGGTATACAAAACTTTTTAAATGATGCAAACCGTTTTTATTTTATGATGTTCCGAGTGTGAAATTGTTTGATTCCGAAGTTGTGGAAAGAACTTGCTGGTTCAGTACATCGCTTAAAGCACAGAAGACGAAATGTTGGTCTACGATTTTGAATCGATGGCGTGAGTTTTAATTCATAAGTCATTCAGAAGTAAGTTTGAAGTGAATTAGTATGGGACCGATAAGTTGTCCCGAAACGTCGGTAAAGGATTACCAGTCGACGCTGCGTAACAACCCAGAAGAGTGCAGATCTCATCAACATCGCAGCGGAAGCCTGAAATCACGGATAATACTGTGCAACATACACAGCCCAATGTAACAACAGGCCTAACCTAAACTCCGTAATTCTACACGTCAGAACTGAAATATGAACACCCTTTTATAAGCAGAGTTTTGTTACAATTGCAGTGTTTGCGGTGTAATGATTCGGAACCCTTATATCTCACCTCGTATATTCTGAAAGCTCTTTGTATTTGTTTTATGCAACGAAACATGTGCCCAGATTGTCAGTAATTATCGCTGTACGAGTTAGTTTATTTCTGTATGAAGTCGGTTGTGAATTTCGCACCAATGAATTTGTCGCATTACGGGCGTCTGTAATAATCTATTTATCTGCAGCAGAATTGTTATATTCGAATCGGCTTATGGGCGTGGGTAAGCCAGTAGGCTGTCATGCATAGTTGCAACACACATGAAGCGATGTAGAGCAGGCTTGCAGTGAAACACAATGAAGGTTAAAATAATCGCTCCTGGGGTGGTGAATTTTAGGGTTCTAAAGGTTTAAATTCTCAGCCTACAAATTCACTAAGTGCCATAAGTACATACGTTTGAAACATGCTGTATTAGCGATTCTAAATATTAGTTTTACTGGAAATCACAGGCACCAGCAACACCTAGGCCCCTAGACCTGTGTAATATTCATTGTGCTATCACATGTAATTTTCTGTCTTCTATCTGAAGACGTACCACCAGGCAAAACTGCAGTAGCATATCAATGTTGTTACTACGTACTAAGGGGAAGGGTTGAACTTCATAACGCAGTACACGAAAATCTCAGCTGCGCCTTCTCTGTTTAATAATCCGAACTGCACTTTGTTTATTGGGCTTCACTAACTGTTTACGAAGTTAAAGGTAATGTACGTGTATGGTCCTAAGAAGACTGGAATTTTTATGGGTCAATTTGGCGGAAAATCAGAACTCTCCAGCAAACTTCAGTGGCAGTCTCTCGTGTCACAGGCAGAAGAAATCTCTTCAGCCTTTCAGTAGGCTATAAGAGGGCACAGGATGACTGACAGGGTGACAGACTTTCAGACAGACATGGCCTTACATAAAATGTTTTCTCTTGCGTTGCAAATTCAGAGCTGTCCAGACCTAAGTGTAATGCACAGCAGGCACTTGCGTTGTGTGACTGAGACACTGTGTCCACAGAGTTTCGGGCAAAACCAATAGTGCTCCTCACGTTTACATTTCAGTTTCATTGCGCATAGACTAACAAGAAATCGCAGTTTATTTAACAGAGGTCATTTTCATTCTTTGGCTATATGTCAGTTGACGGTGGAATGGATTTTAGTGAAGAATGTGCGACGACATGGAAGGAAGTTATCACGGACTATTAAAGAACGGTTTAATATTCTCCTGGAGGGACTTAACGAAGTTTGAACTTGAGGCCTTCCGAAAACGAAGATGAAAATCTACCTACTGTAGTAGGATATTCGGTTATAGCAACAGCAGTATAACATGAATGGATATTAATCCTGGTAGTGTTAGTAGTAACACCAGTATTGGTGTTGGTAGTGACGCCAAAAAGTGCAGTCAGAATTTTTAAAAGTTTAAAACTTGCCGTTACATAGCTCGTTACATTAGCGAAGCACATTTCATTTCATTTCATTTCGTTTCATCGCCTTTCCATTTATTACGTGAGGACGCGTTAATGATACAGCACCAGCAGTGTATACGCTGTCACTCCAGCTGCGTGCAACATACAGAGTCTTCATGCTGTTTAATAACCCCGACATGTCCGTAATCGCATTACTTCGCTAGGGGCCGAATGGCTGGACACAAGTTTTGAGGCAAATTATATGAGTAATTTTTGTTGTTTTTGTATTCCTTTACACTTTTCCTACACATGCACCTACGTCTTTATAGTTACTTTCCTTTCCTCATTACGCCTTTCCTTCTACTTTCGCTCAGCATGCCGTCCTTTAGTGTTATAATATTTGGTATTATCTTTCTTTGTATATTTTTCAATTTTTCCTCTTTTTCCTGTCGCCCTTTCTATATTTGCCGATATGTCCTCAACTGTCTACCATTCTTCAATCTTTTGCTCGTGTCTTCTTCATATATTACAATATAATTTTCCTTGTGTTCATATTTCCTCGCACATATTCAGAACACTCTCAATTCTGTCTTGTCTGTAGCCCTTCATTTATTATAATGATTCACTGCTCATCACTGCATATCACGTCTATTACATAATTTTAACCTTTAAACTGAACCATAAATTCTATTTCAAATATGTTCACTTGTGTCTTTCTTTATTCTTTCTTTTCTCATTTCCTCATTTTTCTTTGTCCGTACTGAATATTCCTGGGTGGAAACTCACTCTTTCTGATCCCTCGTGGGAATAAATGGACTTGCGTCTGTCAGGTGTCTGATACTTCGCATGAAGAACTGTGACCTAAGTAAGAAATAGGAGTTAAGCAAAAAGCTACCAGGGGAAATAGAGACAGTTGGGAGGAGTGGAGGTTGCAAGCCCACGCTGCCGTTGTTAATTGCCGGAATTTGCAATGCAAATTTTTGAGCAAGTGTGCCTTTTGCGTCCGCCCACACTAAAGCAGCCATGTTTGTTCAGCTTCATCCGAAGTTCTTGCTGATGCCTGACTGTGACAGCACACAGTCTCAGTAAGCAGCATGCTGTAGTGCCTTCAGATTGCTAACAATTTCGGAGAGATATGTAGATTGAAAGAGAGGAACGGAACAGGACTAATTACCGTCATTAAATCATCAATATCCAGCGTCTACTCCTATAAGAATTTGGAAAGAACTGCATAGATATGGTCATCTACGTGTGTGTCTTCTCTCTGTCCACCCTACCACATGTTTTAATTGGACAACTGTTGAACGAATTTTACGTAAAGTTTTTCATCGAAGACCACGTAATATCCTTGCTGAATTCGTGGCTTTAATTTCCTGCGGCCGGTACTACGGACGTAATCACACGAAAAGTGAGGTGGGAGTGAGGCTAGACCAGCTACGAAAAAGATGTAACCATGGTTACCATTCACTATCGCAATATCACTATTAAATACATGCACCACATTAACAACAGGAACATGTGGTAAAAATATATTACTATATCTAATACATCATTTGAACAATACTCTGTGAGTTGTGCCTGAAGAAACAGTTGAGCATCGAGCATACAGTACAACATACAACAGCCAGATGGCAGGACACAACTTGAAAAAATTGATAATCGGCCTTGGAGTAGCGCATGAATATGATGGCAGGCCAGTATATAAAAGGGACAAGACTAGTGAATAATGTAAGTCCTTCTTGTAATTGTGTGAGTCACACCTTGGTTGTCATGGTTGCTGAATTTCCATGGTTACTCTTTTGCCATGACTACGATAGAGCGTGGTTTTTGAGTGACGTCAAAACAGGGCTTACCACGTTTACGATAGGCCTGGGTTTCGGGGTGTCCATGGATTAGATGGTTACCAAGATCTTGTAGAGTTACTCAGTGTAGCACTACCAGCTGGCACACGTCAGGCAGATGAAATTAACCCTGAATAGACCCGAGTTACGTCGGTAAGATTCAGAGTAAGGAAATTAAGTTGAAGGACACGTCTTATCCTGTGTTGACAAAGGCTGAATATTGACGATGTATGACGGAGTCGTCTGTAGTGTCTGCATAAATGACAGTGGTATTGCCAGAAGCAACGGCAGCAGCAAGCTACTGAACTTCACGAAATGCGCACTGTACACACACACACACACACACACACACACACACACACGCACCTGCCTGTGAAGTCAGAAAGCCAAAGAGCAAAGAACGCGTATGGAAATAGTGAGCATTTCTGTATGAATTTTACCCTTGCACCCTTTTTACCAGGTAATCAGAAATTAGTTTGCGTGTAGTCCTACCGCGTGTCACAGGAAATGATTCTTGCCACACAGACATATCGATTTCATCGTCAGATTTTTTCTCATATTCTGGCTCGGAACACTGAAATGGAACGTCACCGTTCACTTCTAAATTCGGGTCTCGACTGGCCCAAAACCCTGTTTGTAACAAATAACGGAGGGTGGACTAATGAGAACTGACCGTGTCTTTCTGATATTCAGAACAGTATTTTCACCAAGCACCATTTATTTACACAACAGAATAAAATTAATTTTGTCTAATCTACGTGTGATGCGAAATTTACGTATATATGACTCTACAAATATGTAATTATGCCCAAATATTTCATGTATCGAGCCTTCGTAAAAGCTGTGTATACAATTGATCTAAAATTTGTATTATTTTCTATAATTTCTGTCACATCTCTTTTATTAGTAATTTCGTTTTATTAAGAGTGTCAGGAATTGCAATTTTTCAATGTATAAGATCACGTTCTGGACATTACATATATAATAAAAAACTACCAGTTATTTACGAAACACTGCACTTAATATGATTGTTCTTAATCAGTAAAAATGGCGATGCAAATACTTTACTCTGTGGAAATGGACCTAAATTAAATAAGAGAATACAGTTAGAACTTTATAAATATTACGTTCATTTCAAACACCGCACACTTCCAGAGTCAATTTGTCGTTTATATAAATTGACATTAAAGTACATGAAAGTAATAAGCGCAGACATATATCCATATATATATTTATTTAATCTGAAAAATAGTTAAAACATAAATTTGTAGAACGTGGCTCTACTGCATCATTTGGAAAAATATTTAAATCTAAGTAACAAATCCCAGAATGATTACCATACATCAGAATGTCTATTAAGAAACAGGACATAAAGAGGACAATCACAATTATGAAAATGTATCATTCACTCACTGAATACGTTAAAATTAAATAAGGCAGCTATATATTCAGCGCTTGATGTGATAAATTGAATCTTTTCCTCTGGCGTACAGGGACACTTCATGCAAGAGAAAAATGTAAGTGGTTTTCTGTCAACCGTTTGCTTCCTAGGTCACGATGAAGGATATTGACTTAAACATGAATGGACAGCATGTCGTGTGGAATATAAGAGACGATTTTGTCACGATCAGCAGTTTGTTTTCTTTTACAAGAGCGGCAAAGTGTGGAATAGTGACGATAAGATATAGTGTGGTGCGACTCGTTTGCTGTGCGATGTATCGATGGCTTACTTACAAGACGTGTCACATTGAATGCTGACTCCAATGTGTACGTGTCAAAACTCTAGAGACTTCGACAAAAGTTTGTGAAGACAGGGAGGGAACTGATATTCGCGTTCAAAATTTTTAACGTATTTTTATAACCCCTTTATATGATGTAAAGGGGCGACATTCTTCCTTGCCCGATCACAAAATTGTTTCTGAAATCTCTTTTAAGATTTACGCCTGTGATGCCGTTAGCTAAACAGATTCGAAAGAACGTTTTGGCACAGCGTGATGACTTCATATTTAGTGTAGTGTTCTCAATCTGCTGTCCTGTCGAGCATGAAAGGAAGCGAGTGCATCCAAAACGTCAGTATGCATGACATCACGTCTTGGAATAATTTAATATTAACACCAGAGTCAGAACGCAAGGTTTCATGTAACCAAACTGTACGGGTATGCTAGGGTATACTGTACGAAACGTCGGCGTACTCGAGTCGTTCCTATTAAAGAGAACCAATCAGCTGAATGCATTTTCCTCTCTTTTGTACTGAGTATGGAGGAAGGAGTTCTGTTCGAAACGTTGTTACTTGCCTATCCATTTACATCGCAGAGTATTTTGTGACTAGATGACCGGCTGTAAGCTTCTAAGGGTGAAATTCACTCTATACGACTAGGATTAGATAAACATCGCAGGTTTTTTTAGTGCCTTCACATGCCACCAATTCAATAATCCTGTGACAAAGCGGAAATCATACGCAAAATGTTCCGGTGTATATATGTATATAGTACTTCATATTACACATATATCTACAAATCAAGTTCATAATGTGTGTGATATAGTGGAAGAAATTACACGTTTTCTGTATTTGTCTGCGTAAAATTTCGCCATTCGTGTACACAAGTAGAAATATAAAATTTACTTTGCCAGATTTTTCTAACGTTGTGTTTTGTATGTCGACATATTTCACGGACTGTTAGGCCCATTGCCTGTGTTTTATTTTATCCATGTGCTTCATAAAATTAATTGAATTCACAGGTATACTGAAGCCCCAGTTTGCATTCTGTGAGGAAATGTTTTGTATTAATTTTTGTAAAACCTGTTCTTCTAAATTTTTTAAATTTTAAAACGCCTTTCAGGTATGAATTGACTGTATTTTAATCACGTACAAACTAACATATATATATATACATACATACATATGTGTTTGTGTGTGTGTGCACGTGTCTGTGTTGGCAATGCGCTAAAATTCTTTATTGCGGTGCTGACAAAACGAATCCCGTTTCTTGCCAGTAACAGATGTTTAGTTTATATTTGCGGTTGTTGAAAACATAAACTGCATTGTCGTTTGTCTTTAGTGGTCGAACGAAAATATTCACTGCATTCTGCATGTATATGAGTAAACCAAAGTTGAGGAATAACAATAAAAATAATAATTTCGTGTGTTGTCTCTCTGAATTCATCAGTTATTTAAATTTTGTAACTGAAATAAAGTTCAGTAGCACTTCATGTTTTAAGTATTTTATAATAGAAACCAAAGAAAATATTTTAATTGATTTTAAACGATATTAAATTCGGCGTATGTAATTAAATGACTGTAACATGCGTGTCGAAAAAAGGCTTCGAATTTGGCGAGTAAAATTGCGCGCTTGCTAATGACGTGGTAGAGACTGTGTCTTTCCGTCGGCAGTACAGACACATGTCTGTCTCCATTTCTCTTTATAAACACAGACGCCTTCTTCAGAAGCTAATGTTCGTTCACCTAGTTAAGAAATTTCTAGCATTTTATAAACCGGAAGCTTCATAACTCTGTGTATGAGAAATCTTTAGTTGTCCTTATTGAAAATTACACCCCCAACCCCGACCCCACCCCCCCCCCGACAGGGGTATGCATCCTGTGGCCCGCGCGCCATTTGTGTTTTTCGAATCTTTCGTAGGTGGTTCGTGGAGCCTTCATTTCCTTGAGATTCTAATGAGCATCAGCCTCATACAAACCTATAACATGTATCCTCTTAATAACTCTAAATGTGGACTCACCTTTGTCTATTGCCGAACTTAAAAATGAACCGGGTATAGATCTCCTTCTAATCCCTGTATATATGCACCTTCACAGCGTGGCCAGTGAAAACTTTACCTTTTTACCGTAAACCCTGTTACTTTCACAACACGAAATTTCAAAGACAAGCAATATCGCAAATAGTATGCAAATATTCCCGAAAAATGAGATTTTCGCTGCAAAACTCGTGCATTCTTGAGTGACGTCTAAGAAATTTAATATAAATACGGATATGAATAAAATTAACACACTTCCATATTTCGCTATATTGATATCATGGTTTAAACATCTCTGTGGCACTTTGTTGAATCACTCATATCTTGTTGGCCCTCAGTTACAAAATTTTGCTCCGTACTTCTCTAAGATATTTTGATGTGTTCTCCCCATTTACACCTAGACCTTGCGTGCAGTGTTCCTCTTTCAGGTCACAGATTAATTAGTAATTTTCAAATACGTCCATAAATTTCGTCCAGTACATTCGGCTCAGTGCCTTCTGTTGACACGCCTAAAACCACGAAACCACTAATTAGTGCGACATCCCGCAGATTAGATTAATCTAGCAATTATGTTGTCCCACGGACTGACAGAGACAGGGAAGGCCACATGCTCACAAATCATCGCCTCATGCAGAAGCCATATTCCGCTAAACGTACCCTTGCCACATACAACACTGAAGACCATTCTGTACTCCTTCGTAGCATGTCGTGACCATCACTAATTTCACAATACATTTCGACCTGAACTTGTCCGCGAACTTATTATTACAATTGTTCCTTAATGGAAATTGAGTTATTATGTAATGCTTGAAGGAAAGTTTCAGGAAAATGATTGTGTTAGTAACATAAGTTAGAATTGCAGCAGTATTTTGTAAGTATGGGAAAAACGCCTGTCAATCTCAGCACTTTTCATACATTGGTCTTGTTGCACCATATATTTCGGCTCACGCACAGAGCCACCATCAGGAAAAAATTACTAAAAAAAAGTTGCTATGTAAAATGCCTTATATATTTTACAATATAAAACTGTAACATTGTAAAATAGATAAATATTTGGCGTATCAACTCCTTTTAGTAACTTTTTGCCCGATGATGGCTCTGAGTTCGAGCCGAAACATGTGGCACAACAAGAGCAATATATGAAAAGTGTTGTGGCTGACGGGTGTTTCACCTGTAATTGTGTATCTATCTCACGACGGGATGTCACACTTAAAAAACAAAAAGTAAAACGTATTCTGTAAGTCGGAATCTACTCCTGAAAAAGACGTGGTTGTGTTCAAACATGCTCGGTGTTTGATTTGTTACGGCCTTATGAAAGTGCACTGAACTGTAATTGGACCATAGAGTGCTAATGCTGCTTTATATGAACAGTGTGTTTAGACATACACGAGTCGAAGTACTCGTGACAAATTTTAGTGAAATGTTACAGTATTTGCCTGATAAGACAATAACATGAAATACAAAATTTGTCTTAGGTTTTTACACGGCAGCGAAAATCTGGAAGTTGTACATTTGTAGTGCAATACGTGGATAACTTCAAGAAAAAGTCTGATGTTTCTTAAGAGAAGAAATGCAAACTCATTATCAAACGTAGAAAGCACTAAATACATCGCCATGCACACTGCACACTTATATTCCTTTCCCCCCTCAACTTCATCCCCCCGCGAGGCCTACATTCAGGATCTTACCAGGAAAACTACAAATGGAGACCACGCCAACTGCGCCGTTGCATTGTCGTAATATTAGTAATCGAGCTACAGGTTAGTAGATAAGTGGTTGTAATTGACAATTACATTACATACGCGTTATTCGGATAATTAATTGATTTGGAAGAGTGTTTTGAGTTTGAGTGGTTATGTTTACTGCGCCACACCATCACAGCGGCAAAGCATTCGAAATTTGAACTGATGATATTGTAAGAATTTTGATACCGTCAGCATGTGATATAAAAGAAACATCTGTACAGGGTAAGAAAGTGATTTCTATCAGGCCTATTTCATCAAACAGTTACTTAATTATTAATCAAATTTTGGTGTTAGATGCAATAAAATGAAATATGTTGATGCCCCACTGAAGTGAGCTCATTTAAAATTAGGCAATAGCGAATTAGATGCTGAATTTTAAATATTATATTAAAAATGGTTACGTAAGCAGTCTGTAGAGAACAATTAAAACTTATTCTGAGACACATATATAATTTTATCACGAACCTAAGTTGTCATAGCATGAGTAAAGTAAGAAACTGTGAAGCTTTCAATCTACCGTAATCATCTTGCATTATTCGGACCGGTGTTTAAGGTGACAATATAAAGAACCTGCACTTTGCTGCAACTGTAGCAGACAGAATTTTGGTCTCGCTGTTTCGATCTTCAGTTCTAACGGATTCTAATCCTTATGTTAAGCAGTTAAGATGATTTAGTTTTATAACATTACAAGTTTTCTGCATCCATATTTTTCGTGTATGTGGTAAATATGTAATTCTCAGCTTATACGTGACGGTGGAAACAATCATATTATGTTGTTCGAAACGTGCTGACGGCTACGGAGTCCTGCACTGTATATAACACAGGGCTTCCGGATGTAATTATCGTTAATATTATTCATTAAGCATGTTTTATTTTTAGCTTATCTCACTATGATTGGCTTCTTAACTATACTGTATGAGTTCCTAGGAATATTTACAGACATAATTTAAACACAGGACTCTTAACCCTTTAAAGACGAAGCGTATCTGTTTTATATAAGGACTCAGTGCGTACCGCGCTGTAAACACTCTCCACTTCGGTTATAAAAACCAATCTCTTAATGTTTTATAAGGCAAAAGTTGCTGTTTGTTCTGAGATCCGTACAAAACACATAAACGCAATGTGGGCACCACGTAGAATTTTTTAACCCTTTAAAGACGAAGCGTATCTGTTTTATATAAGGACTCAGTGCGTACCGCGCTGTAAACACTCTCCACTTCGGTTATAAAAACCAATCTCTTAATGTTTTGTAAGGCAAAAGTTGCTGTTTGTTCTGAGATCCGTACAAAACACATAAACGCAATGTGGGCACCACGTAGAATTTTTTAATGTTAAACCTGGTGGTATGTAAAGTTACCGCTAGGCTTTAAAAGGTTAATTAAGGCCGTTAAGCATTTACGGTGTCGCAAATAAGGAATTAAACCTCCCTCGCACGACAGACCGTCTCAGTGCGGTGGACCTCATTTAACCATCACGTAGGCCTATATGTTCACACAGGGAGGTGTATTTGTTTAGGGACGAAGCTAGTTCACTAATAAAATGCTTTACCCCTTTTGATATAGTCGTTGAAATTTAAAAGGACAAAATGTTGAAACTGTGACATGTTCTATATGGTGCAGTTTCGAAAGAAATCGTGAGTTATGTTTCAGCTCGACTTGTTGGGAGAATCTTCCGACTTAGGCTTCAGCCTAGCCATGTTCCTTCTTCTTGTCCTTATATTTTACCCTTTTCCCGCCATATTTTCTCTTCTGTCCATTCGTTAGAAAAAATATTTTCTCTGAGAGGTCAATAAATTCTTAACTTTCTACGACGCATCGCGTCCTGGAAGTCACTGTGGTTTTTAATCACGACCGTGAGAACCGCGGAACTTGTAGGCCAATTATGCTATTTCAGTAAATTTTTATTATTATTATTATTATTATTTCATTAAATTTTAAGGAAACTTTCGCTTGAATGACGGATAAAATATGAGACCAGTTTGAGTAAACACAGGCTTTCTGCTTCAAGGTTTTACATAACCTCAGTGATAAATGGGGTTATGTACGCCTTCGAAGCTCAAAATTAGATTCAAGTTATGCTAAACAGGAGAGGAAGTTACGTACAACCTAATATTGAGGCACGTTCGCGTAACTACTGTTGCCGTGGAAAAGCAGCAAGTGTTGAATTTTATGAGTGGTGTGTCCGTATTATTTCCTTAGTTACTCTTCATGGAAAACGCATATTTTCTGCGCAGCATTATGTTTCATTTGTGGCAGTTCTGGACCTACCGTATTTTATCATATTACTGTACCTCACAAACGGCGTCAACTTCGGAATAAATTTACTGATAATAAATTTTGTCTTTTAATTTTCTCTAATTTTTTCTGAAATGTTTCTAATTCTGAGAATAACTAAGAGAGGTATTAGTATAAAAGTACTTATTTCTTCATGTAAAGTACCAGTTATTCTTCTCATATTTGAATGAAATTTGATTTTTTCGACACATGTTCGAAAAATCCTCTAGTATCAAATTTCGTGAAAATCCGTCCAGTGCAGCTGAGATTTTCCATGCGGATGGACAGACACGCTGACCTCAAGAATCTAATAGCCGCTTTTCGCAATTTTACGAAAGTGTCTAAAAATCTATTTGTACCCCGCAGCGTACCCATTACTTTTCCATTACGAAGACTAACTGCTTGTGTGACGCGTACTTACTGTAAGAATCAGAAGAAGTCCGTCATTGTACTGTGTAAGAAAATTTCAAATCTCTATAAATTTAATTCAGGTGCGTCATAAAATAAACGCTGTGGTTTGGAGAGTTAATTAGTCTAACCGCCCTTTTTTTGCAATACTGTATTCTCATTCTGTCAGCCGGAATGAAGCCAAGAGTTTCCGTCGTGAAGAGATACGAGAGACGCTGTAATAATATGAGGGCGAAAATACATAAGAAGCACGCTGGAAGAGAACGTAGTTAAAGTTTAACGGCAACTTAACAGGAACCATTAATATATTGTTACGAAATGCCCTTTTAAATGACGTCAATTAAACACCTTATTCATGTTATTAAAGGAAGTTACAAATTTTGGTGACAACTGGATACCCCTTTTACTTCCTTCCCTTATGATAGCGTTCCGATTGTCGGAGTTATTAGACAGTTGCAAGGACGTCTCAGGATCCGAGCATCTGCCATGCCCACAAGGTATATCGATCAACATTTTATAATCACATCACTGCCATGAAAATATAAGATTTTCCACAGCCATTTATTTATTACAAATAACCAACTCCACGGTGAAGACTGCTTCTTAGAAAGCAGTCATAAATTTCCCCTGTCTCCACCCTCTTTATGAAACCCTAAGGTTTATTACTGTATTCAAACAAGACTGCTCCTTTATCCTATAATGAGTCAAATAAGTCCAACACACGATCTAACAAACTTCTTATTTAGGATGTGTTTTAATATTATCTTCCCATTTACACCTACCTTTGCCAAATGACCTCTTTGACTTTTGTGAATCTATATAGGAGAATTCCTCTTGCTTATCCTTTAATTTATTGCAAGGATTTCAGGTTACTTCGACAAAAACCATTTCACCATCAGCTGCAAAATAAAAAACACGTGACACCAATTTTCGCGTATTATTATAGCTGATAATAAAAGGCTGAGTGCTGAAGAACATTTAAATCCAAAAGCCGTGCCTTCAGATTTTCACAGACATTGTTCACACATTTATCATGTACTTATCACACATTTATCATATACCTAACCTGACCCTCCAGCCTTGAGAGATGCACCAATAATATTTGTTACAGCACACAAATTATGAAACTAGTCAACCTGCAACTGCTGTTCTTATTGACATATTTCCTCTCAAGTACATCTATTCTGCTCATCTCACCATGTTATATAAACTAAACAAATATTTATCAATAACTGAGCTCTGTGTACAAGTAATGTGCAAATTGCGGCCCTCCGGATTACGCCTGCAGCCCACGAGTTCTTTCGAACTTATTTCACATACGCACCCCGTCATAATGTAGGATGAGATCTGTTAGTGAATTGAAGAAATTTGCATGCATTTTTAAGTTTGGTAAACCAATTTCATTTCAAAGGTGATCCCTGTAGAGTGCATGGGCAAACTTGATATGTTGAAAGGAGTGAGAGAGGGACGGATTTGTAAGCTCCACCTTCCCTCTTACTCCTTCAGTTTTAAACATTTTCGCGTAATAATTAGCGCAGTTTTATTTAAGTCATAATTTTGCATCGTACGTTGGAAACATTACAGTGGAAGGAGTAAGAAAACTACGCATTTGTAAGCTTCACCGTCCCTTTCAGTCTTTCAGTCTTAAACATGTTCCCATAATAAACATTTAAAGCGTATTTAATTCATAATTTTATAGAAAGGAAATTCGTGCGTTCTTAAAAATAATCTGAGGAAGGAGGGAAACAAATTCTTTTTAACGTTCTTCTAATAATAAAATAACAATTAAATTCCAAAAATTATGTTCTGATTAGTTCCTATAATAACTTCTAATAATAATGATGAATTAACATTAATCTTGTTCCTTTAACCACTTATTATAACAAATTTTTTTCTGAAAAGTTAAGACTTTTACTGTTAGCGTTGTGTCTAGGGACAACGCAGATGTTGGATGTGTTCAGGTGGCTCTTGTTTAATAACAGACCGCTGTACACTGTTGTATACCGTCTTTCTGTATGCATTGGAATTTTCAGCATTGCCTCTGTAGGATTGTAGCGGACAGCTTCTCAGTCTTGCAATTATTAACACAAAATGTCTTCCACTGCAGATTCCTTTTACGAGGATTCATGATATGTGTGCTTTTCGAGCCCCACAATAGTATTTTTAATGTCTCGTAGCAATGTTTGTATCTGTTTTGTATGGGCCTATTGAACACGTAAACAAATTTTTAAATATATAATATTTAACTTTTCGTCAAATACTTGAAAAAATGGGAATACATTGAGGCAGTGCACCAGCTATTTATAGACTTCAAGAAAGCCTATGATTCAGTTAGGAAGGAGGTCTTGTATAATATTCTCATTAAGTTCGGTATCTCCATGAAAATAGTAAGGTTAATAAAAATGTGCCTAAGTGAAACGTATAGGAGAGTTCGGGTAGGCAAACATCTGTCTGACACGTTTCCTATTAAGAATGGCTTGAAACAAGGAGATGCTCTGCCGCCATTGCTTTTCAACTTTGCTTTAGAATATGCCATTAGGAGGGTTCAGGCAAACCAGGAGGGCTTGCAATTGAATGGTACACATCAGCTTCTGGTTTATGCTGATGATGTTAATATATTGGGCGGAAGCATACATAGTATAAAGAAAAGTTCAGAAGATTTAATGATTGCTAGTAAGGAGATTGGTCTAGAAGTAAATGCTGAGAAAACTAAGTACGTGGTCATGTCTCGAAATCAGAATGCAGGACACAATCACAATATAAATATAGATAATAAATCCTTTGAAAGGGTGGAAGAATTCAAATATTTGGGATCAACCCTAACGAATCGAAACTCCATTCATGAAGAAATTAAGAGCAGACTGAAGTCGGGGAATGCTTGCTATCATTCGGTGCAGAATCGTTTGTCCTCCAGGTTGGTATCCAAAAACACAAAGATTGGGGTATACAGAACTATAATTTTACCTGTTGTTCTGTATGGATGTGAAACTTGGTCTCTCACACTAAGGGAGGAGCAAAGACTGACCGTGTTCGAGAATAGGGTGCTGAGGAGGATATTTGGGCCAAAGAGGGACGAAGCGACAGGGGAGTGGAGAAGACTACATAACGAGGAACTTAATGACCTGTACTCATCACCAAATATTATTCGGGTAATCAAATCAAGAAGAATGAGATGGGCGGGGCATGTAGCACGTATGGGGAAAAAGAGAGGTGCATACAGGATTTTGGTGGGGAGACCCGAGGGAAGCCGACCACTTGGGAGACCCAGGCATAGATGGGAGGATAATATTAAAACGGATCTTCAAGAAGTTGGATGGGGTTCATGAACTGGATTGAGCTGGCTCAGGATAGGGACAGGTGGCGGGCTCTTGTGAATGCGATAATGAACCTTCGGGTTCCATAATATGCGGGGAGTTTCTTGACTAGCTGAGAAACTGTTAGCTTCTCAAGAAGGCCTCTGCTCCATGGAGTTAGTTAGTTAGTTAGTTAGTTAGTTAGTTAGTTAGTTAGTTAGTTAGTTAATATTCACCTTTAAAATATTTAAACACAGTGCTGGTTACAAATCTGTCAGGAAAGACCACACAGCACAGTAGACTATACTATACACATAGAGGTATGAAGAATACCAGCTGTCGACGTATCAGTGCACAATAGAGCATGACAGTTCGACAGCATGACATGAAGAGGAAGTGTGCGTGGCGACGGAAAATAAGTGCGTATAAACCCTGACTGCTAAGAGTGAGGCATACTAATAATAATAATGACTGCTACTGAAAATGATAAGTGGTATAAATATTAAAACCTGTATAAAAATTTTGACGTTTTGCATCCCCGTTGGCGTATGCTATCAATATTTTAAATAAAAATTCAGTCAACAGCCAACTGTCTTTTCTCCTTTCTTTATTAGGAGGTGAGCAACTAGTTCCAGCCTAGTATAGGCTGAAACTAGTCGCTCACCTCCTAATAAAGAAAGGAGAAAAAACAATTGGCTGGTAACTGAATTTTTATGTAAAATGTGTATAAAAATCTTTCATACATATAGGTGAAGTGCGCTGGATATATTTTGAGAATTAAAATTGTTTTAATTTCTTTTTTCATATTTTAAATTTTATATTTAAAGTTGTTACAAACATAGCAGATAGGCCCATATAATATATATGCAAGTAGCGTAATCGTTTTTGTGTGACACTGATGATGACGTTGTGGGGGTTTTGCATAACGATGTGCAATTAAATCTATATGATGTAAGAATTGTAATATTTCTACGTTCGCTAAACCAGTAACTTGATTTTCTGTAAACACAACTTTCGGATGTCACTCTGAGACATGTTTAAATTAATGCCTAGAATAAGAAGCATTTCACTCGCGATTACTCTACGTAGCTTAAAAATATGAGGATGGGGTTAACATTTCTTCAAGAATGTAGTTTGCAGCATTTGTGTCACTATGTGTCACGATGTCAGTACAAAGAAGATAAACGCAGAGTTCTGGTGAGAAAATCTGAACGAATGAGCCAGTGTGAATACACGGATGGGAATTTAATGCTGAAATTGACCTTAAAAGAATGAAATGGGTGACTGTGTTTTGGGTGACCGGCTCAGTATAGTGACGTGTGGTGAGATCTTATGGACACGGTAATTAAATTTCGGGCTCCATACTTCGCAACAACACCTGTGCTACACGAAATTGGTTACGAACTGATGTAAAGTTATTAATTACGATATCTGCGATGTTGAGGTCTGTGCAAATTCAGATTGTGGTTTTCCGGGTTATGATACTGTAGACTCGTAGGTGTTAGCCAGTACTTGGGAGAAACCTGCTGCCTGATTCGTCAACTTCTCCTGCCATATAATTAAGATGCTTTTATTTAATTACATCTATGGCGCACTCAGCAGTCTTGAGTTCGCAGTATGTTAACATATGTACTCCTCGAACTTCTCATCCACTCAACGTTGACATGCACTGGAGCCTTCACGTCAACAATCTACATGTCTCTTTTGGATGCTACAAAGACTGGTTATTAAATTAGCCAACAACACCCTTCAGTATGGAGTGATATTTGAGAACTAGAAAAACCAGCAGCTTTGGCCTCCGTTTTCATGAAAAAAGCTTTTATTAACCTTTTAAAGCCTAGCGGTAACTTTACATACGACCAGGTTTGACATTAAAAAATTCTACGTGGTGCCCACATTGCGTTTATGTGTTTTGTACGGATCTCAGAGCAAACAGCAACTTTTGCCTTATAAAACATCAAGAGACTGGTTTCTATAACCGAAGTGGAGAGTGTTTTCAGCGCGGTACGCACTGAGTCCTTATATAAAACAGATACGCTTCGTCTTTAAAGGGTTAAATATGGAGACAACAGTTTTCCAGAGAAGCTGATGAGTACCTAGAACAGTGTAAAGTAATCCCTGTACAGGCATGGACAGGCCCTTAGGGTTCCAGGAGGTTGAGGCGCCAAGATTTTTAGGCAGTCGATACATGAAGGTGGAAAGGTTGTCAGCCCTACACAGCGGCCGCATTTACCCCCCAGGAAATATTCCTGGTACTCATGTCTGTTAGAGGTTGAGTCGACCTCAGGGCCATAGTGCTGCCGCAAGGATTATGCAGATTGAAACTTCTAATGACACAATCGGGAATAGAACCCTGGGTCCTCCGATTTGTAGTGCAGTGCCGCAACCGACTGCGCCACCGCGTGCCCCCCTGGAACAGTGTACGGTGCACTAAATCACACGACCATAACTTAGTGGTACACAGCTTGTTTGAATACTAAATGGCAGTGGAAAAAAAACTGCGTTTAACGTTGCTCTTAGTAACTAAAAATATTGTCAAATAATTGTATGACAATGAATAGTGGAAAGGAAGATACGTGGAAGGGAGAGGGAAGGATAAAATTGTCATTATGCCTAAATTTGTTTTTTCCTCTAACTGGCTACTTTCTCTCCAAAACGCCCCCCCCCCCCCACCACCATTCCGAATAGATGTGTCCCAAATTTATGTCCACCCGTTTTGAAAGATGAAGTAGATTTTTTTTTATTCGTATGAAATTGAAACGTCAGCCCTAATTGGCCTCGCTTTAAACTCTGTTTAAGAGTAAGTGGCTTTACAAGGATACATCGTAAGCAGACGTGTCGATAGCATTATGGGCCGTCTGCCTAAGCCACGTCTAGCTATTCATGAAACCAATTCCCTTACTTGCAAAGCTTATATGTGTAGCAGACTTTACGGTAACTGGGAAAGAGGTCAGGGCTCTTTCATCCGGAAAAAGTGCTTTCAGGTCAGCGTCTGCCTCCTTTATCTTCGTGTGCGTCGAGTTGGTTTTTGAGGCTATGGCGCCCAAGTATGGAACCCCTTTAATCAATCGATCTTCAGCCGTTAGGTGCTTATTAAAGGCTGTCGTAACTACTTAATTCTACCTCGTAGGAGAATAGCGTAATAAAACAATTTATATTAAGGAGCAGTGTTGTGACGGAATCCTAAAATTCAATACCAGTTCCAGCCACCTCGGTTCATCACAATCCATCCTCCGAATAATGAAGAATTAAACTTCTCTCTGTGCTAAAATAAGCACATTTTCATGAAGAGTTCTGAGGGAATGGAAGTATAGGGCCATGAGTTTTTAGGCTCGGCACGATTTGAAAAAAATGGTGAGCCTCTCACCCCAGACTCTTTACCCCCCGAGAACTCCACCCATTTCTGACTGCATAGGTGTCTGAGTGGGCCCGAGAACCAGTTTCCACGCTATGGAAGACACAAGAATCTCGAGGCTGCCAGGAATCGAAACTGATTTCTTGGTCGTCCAGGCGACAGCCTGTTCGTGATTTCGACTAAGCTGCTTCAGCCTATTCTAGCTTCAAACTATCCATCTTATTCCTTGTCCTTCAAGTGGCTATTTTCCGAGAAGTTTCCCGCACAAAAAGTTACATATCTTCACTTGCTTCATCAAGGTAGCTACAGCGTGCATCCCGTCTTAGCATAAGCAACTCTGTTATTGTATAACAATAGTTGCACTCCTAAGAATGAGTTTCTTTGCGTAATATCCAAAACTGCCCTTTTTTCAGGTACGGACCCTTTTTCTGAGTGCGTTGCTTCAGAATATTTGTAATTTTTCTGTTCCCTCAAGACAAGAATTCGCTGTTCACTCCGGTACAAAAGCGCTGTAAAATTGTTGATTTTGAACGTAAATGGGACGAATACGTATAAAATTTGAAGTTCTGAATTCGGAATTGCAGTTATGGTCTTCTGGGGTGTAACTGTCTGTAGTTTGTTAGACATGTACAGACACCCTCAGGAGACAAAGTTATTGGGAAGTTCTTTTGAACGAGAGATCGACAACTTTGTGGCACTTGCGGACCGCATTCGACTTCCACATTCATAAAGTGAGCCGCTTACGTGCCTAACGCGGTAACGAGATAAACAGAAACTGTTTGAGGAATAAATGAAGGAGTAAAATTTATGAGACTTACACATTCGTACGTGTATTTCATAGGCGCGAAGATTTATAGAGCTGTTTATTTCAAACGTACTGTTTTACAAGGATATTCGCCTCAGTTCAAAGAAAAGAGACGCTTGCCGAGTCATTATGCCGCGGTGTTAAGATTGTGAGTCGTATTTCTGAGCTTGGGTGTCCCAGAATAACTTGTGAACTTAAAACTTAAAACAAATGCATAACGAGGCATGCAAGTTTCTTCAGTGAGTTGGAAAGAAATTTGCTTTTTGGAAAGTTCATGGCTGAAACTTTTGTTCTCATATGTAATGTCCGATTAAAGTTTTAGCATTAATTCACTAGTGATAATCTGATACCCCTGAAATTTTCAGGTAGGATCCAAAAATATTACTGCGTATGTCTCTTGGGGAAAGAATTTTTCAGCGTATCACTATTTTCTAATTCGGTTTTCATTTGTATTTGCACTTGCGCCTGATCAAAACCTATGCAAGAAGCTTTTGAAATATTGGGCTTTCTTTTTTCCTATCGTGGAACACTCCGAACCTTTACAGAGCTTATTTTGAAGCTGTTAAATACTGCCAACAAAATTATCCTTCAGATTCTGCCAATCATCTGGTGAGCTGGAAGATTCTAAAGCATCTTTGCAGAACGGGAACTGGCTAAGATTGCGTTTGCCAGTGTGTTTTGCCATCAGGTCCTTATTCGTTTCAAAAGGCCTTCTCCTCACAAAGCACGTCACATACAGACAGAGCTAGCCTCCAGTGATGGACCCAACAGAGTAGGAGTTCCTCTCTTTTCCCCCTCCATTCACCTGAGGACGGAAGCAGAGCCAGCTTCCGAAACGTTGTGACTATTAATTTTTAATATTTTAATATTTTACTCTTCGGACGATGGACAAAGTCCATAAACCCATCACCACACAATTATTTTATTCTTCCAAATTTTACCAATCGAATCCTTATGTTTTCTTTAATGCTCTCTTCTAATGACGACTAACGTCATATTTTTCAGTACAGAAATACTTCTCTGATAGGTGAGACAAACCGCTGTACATGCACTCCCCGTAAAGTAGTAACGAGATTTTCTGTTTTGGTTTGTCTGAGCACAGCAGCTTTATCGCATAGGAAACTTGCATCCGCCGGCATATCCCGTGACGGTAGCGTCGCTCAGCCAGATGATAAAGTAAACACTTTGCGCGTGCACCATTTGCAATTGAAATTTCTGTCCTGGCCAATAGACATTTCTTTCTTCGGTGACATACTTCAGTTACTATTTAACGCAAACCATTCATATATCCTTCACTTAAAAACAAAAAAAATCTTTGTAAACTAAGGTCTATGCCGTATACATATTTCGTGGAATATTCTGGACGTTCCTAGGAAAAATGTTTTTCCCCTTTCGCGGATATCAACAACGCATACGTCAGAACAGTGACGCGCCAGCCCGTCCCTACCGCGACCAGTCTCCCGTCCAGTGTTAGCGGCGAGACTCGGAGTTGGGAATAAGCGGTTTGTAACATGAAATGGAGTTTCCGTAATGCACTGCGCCCGATCTTGTCTGTGGCGCCTTATTATTTTAAGCACTATCTTGCCGGACTCACGGATCCTTTTTAACTTATATCTGTCGGATAAGGATTCCATCTTCAAAGTCGCCAGTTTTATGAAATTAAGATTTGAGCTTCAATCTACTACACGTATGTTTCCAGTTGCTATTTCTACTCCCATTCCACAGTCTTAATTCGAAGTACAGTTATTACTGGACGTTCGGTTGCCAAGTAGTTAAGAGGCACTGTAATAGCTTCCTTGACGCTAAATTCAAGCGAATGATAACGTGCTGCCTAAAAGCACAATAACTTGTTAGTTTCTGTACTTCACATTCCGTCGCATTTTATCTTTTGTTTATGTATCAAAATTTCTCCTCAGATTTCTCTTGGCTGCTGGTTACCGAACTCTGATTTAAATATTACCAAGTATTTGCATAATTTCTGCTTATCCTAGTTTTATCTTGAATGCACTTTATATTTGTTTTAGTTTTTGTTAGGTATGAAATTTTTTAACTCCAGCTGGGGCTAGATTTTCCGTGTCGTCCAGACTGGCCCCGATGCCCACGCAACTTCCTGTACGCCGGGTACCGGGCTTTTCCGGAGGTAAAGCGACCACAGCTTGTTGCTGACTACCCACACACTTCCAATTCCGATTTTCTAATGGATTTGAACTGTGCGTCCACCTCCCAACTCTGCCTGCATGACCATGTTATGGAGTGACATTTACCTTTACACCTAGTAATAATATCCTCTTTTGAACACTTTGGTTTCGTGTCGCGTTTCATAAGTTATAATTAGTGTCGTCTATATTTACTTTTATATAAATTTATTTATTTTTTGAGAGAATTTCGGTGCTATAAAACTAGCTAGAAACTGCAAACCAATTACAGAATCATCGAAAATATATGCCATAGTTTCAACTCCCGCTACCTATTGATGTTTTCACTCACAGCACAGGTCGCAACACTAATAAAGTGCGGCAGATTTATTCATGTGAATGCATTAATCAACATGTGTTACTGTTCATACAATACCATTTTTAGAAAGGAATGGCTTTTCCCATAAATTTGCCAATGTTTATTGATGTTTTTCAACAGCAAATGTGATTTTTGCTTAGCCCCTCAGGCTATAACTGATAATTACCTGTCAACTGTTTCGTGTCCTATAGCACCAAATTCATTAACTCTAGTACAATTTGCACTTCCTTTTTGATGACCCTCTCTGTCCATACACTGAAGTCTAAATACTACAATAAATTTACCTTTGGTTTCCGAAGACTCTACTTGCATTTGATGTATACGTCTGCGTATGCTCTCTGCATGTATATACACAGGTGCGTGTGTACCGTGTTCCAACTATAATGTAAAATATACAATGAGAGGTAGTCCGAGTGAAACACGTATGTTGTAGCTGATATTTGCTCTCACCTGCCCCTTCGTTCTTGTATCCACTGGGACCTTGTGTAATCTGGTGGTGTAATACTGAAGTTTGCCTGGGGAACTGTAAAAGGGGATTACATTTTTTTATGTAGACTACTCAGCGTCATAAACCAGGCAAATCATTGCCTGATTCTAACCTCGGCGGTACCAGTTCGTTCCCAGAGCAGCAGACGGTGGTTCTTTAAAAGACTGACACAGCGATGCTTACAATTTCAGAGTATTTCGAATTTCTGCTGTAAACACTCAGATCAAAAAATAATACAAACTTCGATGTCATACAATTCATTATCAGGCAAATTCAAGGCTCACTCGGCCCTTTCATGATTTGTGCTTTGTATTACTTCTTTGTAAAATCAAATATGGCTCTGCACTTACCCTCATTACGTGCTTTGGCCTATATATATTTTATGACTCCTACAATTAATTGCAGTTTTTTGCCGTACATCGTTAACAGATTGCTTCTTGTAATGAAGACGTGGTGACATTTCTGTGACGTAGAACCTGAATATCTACACGAACTGAACTGAAAATGATTTCCCAAAGCGATACAAGTATGTGTGAAATTTTATGAACTATAGGCCTGTGTGTTCAATAGCTTGCACGAATTTCCTGGATAAATTTGTATTTATATTCCTTCTGTATTTGTATTTTTGTCCGATATAATACCAAAGTGGCTTTTCGAGATTGTAAGACTTGAACGACTACCACTCCATTAAAACTGGTCCAAGTTTCCTATCTTTTACTCCGCAACGTTTAACAAGGGTACGTCCAGAGTGAGAAATAATATGACCGTCATGAATTGTGCCTAAGGACAGTATAGTGTATTTTTTATGAAAGTAGTCGTGTCTATAAATATTCAGGTTCTACAGATTCAGTGTTCTGTAGAACAGGAAAATAACTGAATGTCATCAGGAATGTGGATTCACATTTCATTGAATGTCGCAGTGTAATTATTCAACCCTTGAAGCTCTCACAGTAAAAGAAGACGCGAAAATCCCGTAAGATCGTAAGTTCCTTCGGAGTTAAGGTAAAAAGCCTTGCATTTTCGACACTAGCTCTGTCTCCACCATCAGGGTCAATGTTGGTTTTAACTCAATTTCGATGTGACTCACCGACCAAGAAGATTTTATTTGTAGTGATGCTGTCACAGTTTCTCTTTCGTGTACTTTTTCGTGACTTGACGTTCTGTCCTGCTGCTGTTATCCACATTGATGGATTTCTTGAATTCTGTCAGTTATTTCGGCAGTTGATAGGTTAGTAAATAGACGTAGGCCGCACAGATGAACAAAATTTTCTTTCTAAGTCTTGTCTCACTGATGTAGCAACTGTTATGTAAATTATAAAAATGACAGTGCGTTCAAACATAAGCTAGAGATAAAGGATGAATAATTTAGCCCCCCATTTTATAACATGTTACGGTGATAGGTCTATTTCAGGGAACAACCGTTATTTATTTTTTCTGTAAATAAAAAATAAGTTATCAATTATACTTGGGCCCGAAGAATGATATAAATACAGGTATACGCGTATTATGAGACCAACTTAGAGACGCTTGCCTAGGGCAGATCAAAAAACATTCATGCCTACATTCTGCGTTGAAATCATATAGCAATACCAATTCCTAAAAAATTATTATTCAGAACTACATATATAAGCAGAATTATTATATGACTTTATTTTCTGTCGCTGCGTGTTATGTATTCATCTTCACGTTTTGCGTATTCTTTCATTTCTTTATCTAAACTAATGTTTTGCTCGCTATCAGTGTTCTGTTTACAGTACACTTCAAAACCTAGTTCGATTTCTCTTTCAGTTACTCAGGCTTCCCACTCCTATAGGTTTTGCAAGAAATCCAGTATTTCATTCTCCGTTACGGGTGTTTGAAAATCCATTCTACGGAGAAAATATCCCTTTCTGAGCCTGAGCCCACGGTTACGTGTGTTAGCGAGCGGGAGGAGAAGAAAGAGAAGCGGGAGGAGTGGGAAACAAGAGGCAAAGACCAAGGAGAGTGAAATTAAAGGGAACAAGGGAATTTGAATAGAAGAAAGAGAAGATTAGGAACGAGGAGAGGGTAGAAAACAACGGAAAGATTTTTGGAATAAAGAAAAGTGTTATGAGGTACAAGAAGTGTAACAACAGGATAATAGAGAATATATGAATACGTAAAAAAGAAAGGGAAAGTGATGGAGGAGAATTAGAGAAAGACGATAAAATAAAATTGTTTTGTCTTTATTCGTGCAATATTCAGAGAAACATTTCTTCACGGAAAGAAACGTTTCTATGACCAGCGGCAGAAGGTAAGACAGTCAAGCTGAAGGAGGGTTTAAATTGAAAGACAAAGAAGGTCTGAGATCTGACAAACAGATAACTCGGGAAAAGAAAATTAAAATTCAGTTGCCCTCTTTATTAGTAGAATAATAGTTTAATAGTACGGATCTTCCAGCTCTTGAGAAGCCTGTCTGATACAAATGTCACTTAATTGTTCGCATCAGGTCAGAGCGCACAATAAAAGACAGCTGCAACCAAGTGAAGGCAAGACAAGCAGTCAAGTGGCGCACTGAAATACGGTTTGGAGACTGCAGAATGTAGATAACTGTGGGCTTGTTGATATATTGTATGCCTCTTTGTCATTATTCGAGAGTCAATATCGTCTGGGGTCCCTGTGACCCCGTAACATAAACTACAGGCTCAGGTGATGAACATTGATTTCTCAGGTCTATTCTGCTTCCAAAGACGGTTTGGGCTATTATGACAGGTTGCAAGGCTGGAACTTACTTAGTTTGTCTTTAGCGGTGTTTGTAATTTCCACCGATCATATGATGACTTACATGAACTAAGGAGTACTGTGTATTCCGCCCCCAAACCAGTGCATGTTATCCTTACCACACCATGCCAGTGAACCTCGTGAGGGTAGACGCAATATTTCTGCGTTTCGTACCTGTTCATAGTAGGTGTCGAGGTTGTTTGTTATCACTTGATCACACTCAGACCCACACCATGGTCGGTAGGACTACTCTGGGCGAGGGATCGGCCCGTCGCAGAGCCCTCAAACACTCACAAGAGACAAACATCCATGCCGCCGGTGGGATTCGAACCCACGATCCCAGCAACCGCTCGGCTGCAGACCTACGCCTTAGACCGCATGGCCACTGGGATCGGCGGCAACATTTCTTGCCATCTGTAATATTCCCTATCGCTGCTATCTTGGAACTATGAAGCCACGTAATTAAACGCATTGAGCAAAATTCTTTCTGAGAAACTTTGCTAGTAAGTGTGCAGGGTGATTCAAGAGGAAAGATCAATATTTTGGGAGGTAATATTATAGGTTGTTGTGAGAACAGAAGCTCATATGAACATGTGTCGAGTTCTGAAGGTTTACCGAGATGAACCTGTTCAAGTCTACTATAAAAGAGCGTTGTGAAATGTAAAAAGGAAGAGAAGTTACTTACTCTTAATTTTATTTTAACTTGAATTTAATACTTAAATGACAAATCTCTTATACAGGAATGAAAAATTGTTAGAGTTCACAATAAATGTTAGAAAATCACACCGCCAAGCTCAACCCACTTTGCAACACTTGTGCGAAGATGGCGTGTTTTTCGTCTGAGTTGATCTTCACGTTTATTTATGCGGGCAGCAGCATCCAAAATGCGAGCGAGCAATTCGTGTCGTGTATCCATTTTTCTTTCGTAAACTTCGCTCTTTATTCAAACCCACAAAAAAGAATCTAAAGAATCAGAGAAGATGGAGGGGCGAACAACATACTTCAGATTCAAACAGCTCTATCTCGGTAACCATTCAGAATTAGACACATGTTCACATGAATTTTTTTCACAAAAAAGAAGGACGCTGTTACCTCAAAAAATATTGACCTTTCATCCTCAATCACTCTGCCCCCCATTTATGGAACTAGAAGTTGAATTTTATTATTTATAAGACCCAGCCACTTATCGTCATTCTGAATGAAACGAATTTAGTCCACACATTCCCTTACCATTTAATTCGGATCAATGCTCTATCTGTGGCTTAAAAATCCGAACATTGTGCAACACGTGTTTCTTGTTTCATAATATGTGTCAAAAATATTTCTTACTTGGACAATGCTGATAACGTGTAGCACTTGGCAGAATAAGCTATTGCTGGATAGAAGAAGTGAAACACAGAGACAACTGTGAGCGGGACAGAATATAACTGAATTAAGAGATCAGCATGCCCACAATAACAGTAGTACTAACAGCAGCAGTAGCAGCATCCAACATCCGGCATCCTTGAATAACACATACAAAAACACATTAGCAATTCCGTACTTGATACCATAGCCGGTAAGAGTGAGAGAGTGGTCCATTTCCTCACCGGAAGAAAGAAACGGGGAATCGGGAGGATGGAGCTTTGAATGTAACGAGAAAAGTTTAAAAAACACAAAGAGGGAATGACATTTCCTTTAGTCTACGCAAAATTTTAACCAGTGTTTTGTTGTACCACAATTCTGGTAGCGGTTTGCGCAGTGTGTTGCCGGTGAAGAGCTGGTACAGATATATTCAAACTCGGTGTGTCTGAAATGATGTAGGCTAATCGAAACAGAGGCTGCGTTGCATAGGAGTAAAGTGCATATTACCGAATACTTTACACGTTATGTTCTGACCTACATGCAGTGGATATTATGTTAAAAATGCAGGCTTGTTTTTTCCCTGTGAGCTTTACAGTAACAGTGAGACATTACAGCAACGCACTGTTGAGCCAGTCGTATGATACAAGACAGGAAAATATAGCGCTGTTGAACTAACAGTGTGATGACACAGACGGGAAAACGCTGCAGTCAGAGGTAGCTACAGTGTTACGGTATTAGAGACAGGAACAATGTTCCCTCTAAGCTGCGCGGATGCGACACGGCGCAGTACCTGAAATGGCTCCGCGCGCACTGAATTGTTGCCGCGCACCTGCAATTTTTCAGCTTTCATTTTAAATATTCTTATTATGCGTATTACAAAAAACTTTCAAGTGCCGCACAGTCGTCAGGTCGTGTAAAAATTTTCTGCTCACAGCAGTGGCAGGTCCGCTTAGCTGTAAAAAAATTAGTGGGGACGTTAGACAGGATAGCGTCTTTGTTTCTGTGATTGGTCAAGTTTTAACGTTAACACGTAGAGACAAGAACGGTCTGCTCACAATTGTAGATCCTGAATCGGCCGGGGTTCACCGAGTTCAAAGACATCAATAGCTCCTTCGTCGATAGTATTCTCAGATGGTGCCATGTTCTTCACGTAATTCCCTTTCCTTTTCGCTGCAATTTAACCCTTCACTGCTCAGCGACTTTTTATTTTTCTGATATGTTCAGAGTATAAATACGTAGAAATTTGTTGTCTAATGTGCTGTTTTAGGCGTACACCCCCCGAATTGTAGATGAGTTTGTCTGCATCACTGGTGAGACGCTGACAAGCAAAGCACAAATTTTCCGGAAAATAACATGTCTCAGTATTTCTTTGTCTGCTCAGTTGCCACTTTTGTAGCCTTGAGATTTAATCTGGGTCTCCGTTGTGAGAAGCCGGTGACTGTCCGTCTGGGAAAAACAATGGTGTCTGTATATAGCACCTGGTATAATATTCAACAGCTCTGAGATCTGCACAGTTGTGTTTAGGCATATACGTTCCTTATGATTCACAGAATAAAAAGGGTCTCTTTCTCTAATTAGCTTTGGTCTGCGTGAGGCATAAAAAGAATGTGAAAGTATCATTTAGATGCAATTAACCTTTTAAATCCTAGAGGTAACTTTACATACGACCAGGTTTCACACTAAAAAATTCTACGTGGTGCCCACATTGTGATTATGTGTTTTGTACGGATCTCGGAACAAACAGCAACTTTTGCCTTATAAAACATTAAGAGATTGGTTTTTATAACCGAAGTGGAGAGTGTTTACAGCGCGGTACGCACTGAGTCCTTATATAAAACAGAAAAGCTTCGTCTTTAAAGGGTTAACAAGGTCGAATAGGCGAGAGACCTTCTTCTCTTCTGGAAATAGTTACTCCCATAAGAAGACATGGCACAATAACTCCAGTTATAATCATATTTAGCATTTCAGTCCAAAAGTAGAAGGAATGCAGGCAGTAAGATCTCCACATATAAACAAATGCAAAATCTGTGGTGATGGTCAATCATTGGGTGAGAAGTTTTCACACTCTTTAGATATTCCTTTAAAGAAAGGAGGAATGCATAGAAGAAACTTACATAAACCGCTTGATTACACGGTTCAAAAGAAGTTCTTAAGCTTCGTGTGTAATTAAAACAATGTAACAAGATTAAATGCGTACTAAATTTGGAGAACGTGTACGCATAGGTGGTTCATGTGACACTGATCAGAGAAAAGTAAAGAAAAATAAATTTCTTTTTTGCTGACTCAAACTGAGGGATGTACGGTATAAGATTGAAGTTCTCAAGGCTGTTAATATCAAGAATATGGTCTTCTGCCGTGAATACAGAGACAGTAAGTTTCTCCGAAACAAGGATATTTCCCTAAGAAACTACACGTGATTGTAGTCCAGATGGCTGTGTTCTTGTTATTGAATAACTGGCCACTTTTCTCGTATGTTCAATTTTCTCTCTAGCTCTAGCCTTCTTATTTAAATATTTTCACCGCATTTGCCTTCCTGTACCATATTTACCAATTTGAACAACCAAATAAAATTTCTCGTATAAATGTTGACTTCCTGCGTTGCATTGCCACTGTTCGCTCGGGGAAATAGTCCTGTTACTAGTTACAGTTTCGTGCTTACAAAATTGAACTAACCAGCGCCGTTAGGGCCACAATTTCCACGCCTTACAGTACTGACGCCAGCCACAAATGGTTCTTAGCAACGGCTGCAGACGATAGGTTTCGATTTCAGCTCCTGTTTTCTCACTGCTCTCTGAAGCTACGTAAACACAAGTCCATTCCGTCTGCAGTTTGAAGGTTATCGCAACTGAAGGAAATGAAACCTGCATTTTTAGTAATCTGCAATTTCGGTAGGAATTCTCATATATAATATCACGCTACACATTACATTTCATTATCCCGTCAGACATACTTCTCTTGTACTTCGTATCAAATTAAAGCGAAAGGAATAAGGTGCCTTGGCTTATAATGGCAACATTTAATTTAGAAGGAACTAAAAACAAACATAGAAATGTAATGAATATCACTCAGATTCTTTTAGACAGCCGTCGTGATTCGATGCTAATGTTGATCCCGTTATTAAAATGGCAGAAATACAGGAACGTAGACTATGTTTTGGGGGTTTCGGGTATCCTTACTGCCTCCATTTTCAACATGGGCAATAGAAAACACATCGTGCCTGAACAAGAATGTCATAGATGGCAGCAGGAAAACGCCTCCGATTTATTAGGCACGTTTGCAAAATCACGAAAAATTACAATTTGTTTCGTTACGTCTGATTTTCCGTCTGTCTGTCTGCATGGAACAACTTGGCTCCCAATGGACGGATCTTTATGAAATTTGATATTTGAGAATTTTTCGAAAATATATGGAAATAATTCAATTTTCAATCAAATCCGACCAGCATAACGGATACTTTACGTGAAGACCTACGTAGATTTATATAATATGTCGCTGACTTATGCTCAGAATGAGAAATTTTTCCGAAAAAATGTACAGAAAATCAAAATATTGTTTATGGTCAAAATTTTTTTTCCGTAAGTTATGCCATTTATGAACTCATGTAAAAAAATATGATAGGTCCAGACGGGCCATTGGTGACAACATAATACGGCGCAGAAAAGATGTGATTTGCATGTGGGATAACTAAGGCACGAATACAGACACACAATTATAATATTTAATACATACTCCTTTTCCCCAGCAAAAATGGTTACGCGCACGCGCCTCGTTATTACTTTATTGCCTGCCTTGTATAACCAAAGATTGAGAATTTTAAACTTCAAGCAGAAGTCTCCGTAGACTGAACAGCACTCGTGCCTTGTATGCTGGAGATCCCAGGTTTAAATCCCTTTCGCGGGACCGCCTACCATTTCTGGAGGTTTTCATTCTCCTTGTATGCCCTCTCCAGTCAAACTTTGGGATACTATGTCAAATTAGGCCACGACAATTCGTTCCACATCCCTAAAAACTACGCGCTAATCATCCTGTCTTTCGCTACTGTAACATCGAGACTGTTAAAGTAGCATTAAATTAACCATGTATAAATAAGATTTAGATTAAAGGAATCTGGAGAAGTTTGTCCTAAATACATTTGTCATATATTTTACCACCCTTTCAAAATCTACCGCACATTATATACCTGCATGACGTCACGTGTTTGTGTTTGAAATATTTTTACATTTTACTTTTCATTTGAATATTATCCCAAACTGTGCTCATGATCCATGCGTAAAAATACATAGTTCAGTGTTTCGTACAGTATTATTAATTTTATTTGTTCGTTTGTTGATGTTTGATTTATTTAAGGACGCTCTGTGTAGCTCAGCTTCTATAACGTTTAATGATAGGCGGGATAAGGAATAGTGGAATGGAAATTATATGTAGGGAAGACTTGGTGATCTTAGCTGAAGTACTTTATCGGCATATACTTGGCATAAATGAACACAACCACAACAAATTGAATCAAGGGTCTCCGTCCGATTTGAACCCAGGCCTTCCTGAATAAGATATGGGAGTGCAGCTTACTGCAGTGTAACGTTTCTTTGTTGCGTTTTTCCACTGAGACATTAGATAGATATAATCTGATAATGGCTGTGGTTGAAGAATTGTTTGCGTGTCAGTTGGCAGTTTAGTCAGTAATGTGATACAGACTACGTCATTCATGATTTCTTTCAAGGAAACACCCTGAATTAACTTGCAGCCATTAAGGAAAATAGAACCATTATCCCTTTTCAGAAGAACGGTAAGTGGGACTGGGTCAGCTAAACTCCCAGTTACACAGACGAAGACATTATCGACCCCATCATATTTTAAGATGTAATAACTCTTCACATTCTCAAGGTAGTCCCTACTGCAGTGCTAGGAAACAGCATGTTGAAGTTCATAAAAATGATTTTAGTTTTAGATTTTAAGTTTTAGATTTTAAAGTGCAGACACTGTCACTAAAACGCTGTCCTATTGCACAATATATTTCTTACAAGAACCTTCTACATATTTAATCACTTGAGTTAAGCACTTACAAAGTGACCCCTTTATTCGCTCCGGTAAAAAGTCCATTGAATGAATCAGTTTATTCATTTGTTACTTAAATATTTTCCTTAGAAATTTTCTGTCTTTTTGCATGAGATTTCTTTACAAATTCCTCTTGTTACACTCATTACGTTGCACGATACGTCTTAGTTGTTTTCATATAATTATAATTTGAATATATAGAGAAAAGTGTAATAAATGAAACCGATGTTCCCATTTACAGGTCACTTCTTTGAAAGTAATTTTAGATATCGTCCGTAAATTTGCTCTTTCTTGTGTAGAGACCTAAATATGGTAATATTATAATACTGACATCAAAAGTTTTTCTGAAGTGGCTATCACATTTTGTTAATTATTTAGACATTATTTGTAAATAAAACAACAGTGACTAAGACGCAACAAAAACAAACTGCCTACATACGGAAGTACAAAGAATAAGGGAGCCAAACGAACGTAGTATTTGTTACGGAAAAAACTGCAAGGATTATTTACCATTCGTACTTGTACAAGTGTGTTAGTATTTCTGCAGCTTTCTGTTCTTGGGTGTGGAAGTGGCTCACTCATGATAGCATCACATTTTTATAGTAATTTAAGGATTACAAAAGTAGGCTAGTTTCTTTCAGCGTGCTTCTATCATTAGGCATACAAAAATGTGAATCTTTCTTAAACTAATGTATGGTGAAATCTAGAGCTTATGTCTAAGTACAATTAATTTTTCAACGTGACCACCACCACCACAATGATCACAATTCTCCTCTGTCACAGACACGTCGGACAAACTCACCACATGGCATACTGGTGCCTAGCGGCCTTGCAAACTCGACAGATCTCAATTTACTACGGCAAATTTACCATGGAAAGAACCTAGCTTAAAATCATTTGGTACATTTGTGTCATCCTGTAGTTATTTATATTGATTACTAAATATAAACTATGCTTAAAATGAACAAAAACGTAGAACTGTTTTTGAAATTTGAATGTGCAAACTGCAGTATGTAAACAGTATTCCGTGATACAATCAAATTTTATGGCTAGAGGTTTAATTTACGAGAACAAACAAACGGGGAATTATCGACAAGTGCTGGGGTACCCACAGACAAAGATATGAAAATTGCTGAAGTTTACGAGCAAATGCCAATAAAAGCCTGTGTAACCTGTTTGTGTTTCGAAGAATAAAAACTTAAACGAAATTTACAGCAAGTGAGATGGCAATGTCTTAATTCTGTGATGAGGGGCTATAGAATCACGCAGAAAGTCACCGTGCCGCGAAATATGAATAAAGAAAAGAAATAAGGGCACATGACGTCACAAAAGCTCCAGAAGGTTCTGCTATATTCTGTGGAGTACTGGAATTAAAATTGAGAGCTTCTGGTCTTTAAGAAATGAATAAAAATTTTTCAGTAGAATACCTGAAGAGAATTGGGAATATTTTTTAGCTAACGACGCTGCAAGTCGACAGGACTACATGCACATAGCGTAGAATGATTGTGTGATAACGAAGAATGAATTCAAGTGGGTTTTAAAAGAAACAGTCCTAGCGAAATTGAAATTACTGCCCTGCTATTTGCATGTACCGACTCGGGATCACTACAAAGATGCGCACCCAGGATAGTCAGCCGTTGGCCGAAATTACAAGCGACAACCTCTGATACAAATGATAACCTCCAGCGCGTAAAACAATTTTCTCTCTAGGACAGTTACTGATTCATATCTTATATACTGCATGGAAAAAAGCTGTCGTGGCCTAAGTAAACTGAAATTCCGGCGGCTACTTAGAGGGTTTGAGCAAAACTAGAGAAAGGGCTGAAAGAATGTCGGTTTCGTGGCACATAGTTGAAAGGGGTTTCCCCGGAGCAAACACGGAAAATCTACCGCCAGGACAAACATACTGTTTACATGATAAGTATTGCGTAAATTAGGACGGATATACACGGAAAAGATAGTGACCTGATATGTGGTGGTACTGTCCCAGAATAGGTAGGCAGTAACTGATTAACCTTTTAAAGCCTAGCGGTAACTTTACGTACTTTACGGTTTAACATCAAAAAATTCTACGTGGTGCCCACATTGCGTTTATGTGTTTTGTACGGATCTCAGAACAAACAGCAACTTTTTCCTTATAAAACATTAAGAGATTGGTTTTTATAACTGAAGTGGAGAGTGTTTACAGCGCGGTACGCACTGAGTCCTTATATAAAACAGATACGCTTCGTCTTTAAAGGGTTAACACGGCGGTAACCACAGCCGACATGGGTGGCTCCTTCACAGCTATATGGGTTCGAGACCTCACAAACTCGAAGGTCGGTTGACGGTTTGACAGTAACATATTTGGAGATCTTGAACGTGAGGTGTCTTCAGGTAGTACCTACTGCAATCAAGCAGCGAAATGAAAATTCTGAGAGGTAATTAGACAAATTGTTTGCTGGCGACAGGTAAAAGGACCATTCGTCTCGTGTCCAACACGAAGGTTATGGGGCAAGGAAAGAGAAACAGATCGCAGCTGGATAAAGAAAATAGGCTACGTAATTAGCGTCATAATGTAAACAATTCACTAAATATTATAAAGTTCATAAACACGAATGACGATGAGACTGGCAAGCCACGTAGCGCGTATGAGGTAATTTGTATACGAATCCAAGTATTTAGTAGGGAAAGATGAAGGGAAATTTTCATCTACACGTCATTGGCGTAGTTGGTAACATAGTGTTAAATCTGATCTTACAGAAATAATGTGCATGTGGTGGTGCGAAATGAATTCTTCTGCTTCGTGATAAGCTGTAATAGCAGGCTGTTTTGAAGAGGGAAATAAAATTGCCTTGTGAAATGTAGTGATGTTTTGACTACGTAGATGAGTGGCAGATAGCTTCAACTTTTGCAAAATTGGTTTATTCTTTACCTCGTTTTGCACATGAGTTTTGTCTTCCGCGTGTTTAAGAGTTTAAAGACAGGTGGTAATTACAGGTACCAACTTCTACAATATTAAACTTTTAAAGCCTAGCGGTAACTCTACGTACCACCAGGTTCAACATTCAGTAATTCTCCATAGTGCTCAAATCGCACGTTTATGTATTTTGTACGTATCTCGGAACAAACTGCAACTTTTACCGTAAACATCAGCAACTCATTGGTTTTTTATAACCGAGGTTGAAAGTGTTTACTGCGCGGTACGCGCAGAATCTGTATATAAAGCAGATTAGGTTTCGTCTTTAAAGGGTTAAGCAGCCTTTATTGCTTCCACACTGCGTGTTTTAATTTGTGTGATTCTTACAGCAAACACGAAATATCGCCCTCAAGAACGTGGCCAGATTGACTGATAGAGCAGACATGGGCTGTGTTTCTGTGTACCATGAACTGCATATTCGTACGCAATTTCGATGGATGCTAATCTTCGAAATGTTAAATCTGTCTAATAGCCTGCTTTCAAAGGGATTGTAGTTGTTTCTTTTAATACAAAAATAAATGGATTCAGATACCTGAGATATGTGTGCATTCTACGATTTACAGTGAGCCAAGAACTGTGTTAGAGGTCTAAGTTTACACATTTCATGCAACGAGTGGTATAAAATTCACATCCAAGCAAGATGGTCTGGAACTTTTTTCAGAATAACATAGCCAGTTGCGTCAATCAAAGTCAAGAACTGGAAAAGTGAGACCCATCAGAAATTTGACACGTCACATTTCTTACGCTATCGACCTGCTTTCGGAGGCTGTCTCACCAACAGGCTTCTTGCTAGCGCGCCTTTCCGTGTGTTTTTATCACTAACGCAACAAATTTCTGTTGATTTAACACCGTTATCATTTTCAAGTTCCATGCTGTTAACGTTCTAAATGGCATTTGGCCAACTCTCACAATTATCTGCTATAAAAGAAAAATTGTTGCAAAACTGACCCACACTAGAATTTTCTCTGCTCGCCCTTCATCTTGGAAACATTGTCGGCCGTTTCTTAGGTGACTCCTGGTTCAGATTTTTTATAGTTTTCTTTGTGGTTTTTATTCTTCGCCAACACATTTGATTTTATGGAAGTTGTGTGTGGACAGTAAATCAATCTAATGATTACCTAGTCGCTGCGCGAGAACTTCTGATACTTGTATGAATAAGTTCCAGAAACATAATTAAAGTGCACGGTTTGTTACTTCTCTTTACGTAAGCTGCATGTTATTTCTTCCTGGCCTATCTACTTTAATTTTCAAAGGAAAAGTAACCAATTCCAGCGTTATATTCACTGGTCATGCAATTTTCATACGACACGCTTTTGTACTCCAGCTGGGCTCTTCTCGGTGACACTAATAAAGCAAACAAAATCCTCCAATATTATTTCATTAACACTTTAAGAACTTCTATTAGAAGAAATATAAAATAAAGTAAAACGTAATATTACGCTCGAATAGCAAGTGATGATTTTAAATATAATTTCTAATGTAAGTTTCCAAAATTTTGGCAGCTGGGATAGAGTAGTCGCCACAGGAACAGCCTACTTGCTGGACTGTCCGGGGTTTGAACCAGGGTGGGGGCGAGAGTTTCCGTACCCTCCAAGACAGACCCCGACACCCAACGAGTTTCCTGTATGATAGGTAACGAGTCCTTTTTGGGGGTGGGGTGAAAGTGCCGGGCGTGGCGCTGACCACACAGCACCCTCTAGCGCCGAAGTTTTATGGGCAGATGTACAATTCTACCTCCGCTCTGTGCCGTCACGGCGTGTTGCAGGGTTTCCTCACATTCAGAATTTTAACGAAATTATATTGGCAAGGGTTTTGAACTTTTATAATGACGAAGAAGAGGACCTAAGTGGGGGCATAATGTAAAATTGTATGAGAGGGACTAAAAGTCTAGCGTAGGTTGTTGTGTCGTTTATATGCGTGGCGTGTGTTTTAGAAAGTATTGCGCATAGCATCAGAAGATTTCAGCAAAAGCTTACTGTTTAGTCGCTACCTCAGTTATAATTTTGTTGCAGAATGTGGCAAAAGTCGGTAGCAGTGATGAATAGGAACAGAAGATGGTAGCAACAAATGATAGTGGAGGCTATTATCGCGTCACTGTTGTTACAGTAATTACATTATGTTAATGCAGACCACAACATTTTTGTACTTGGTGTTAAAGTAGAATAGAAATATTCAATAGATGTGATTTAGTTAAAGTACCTTTTATAAAATCTTGTTTTATAGGTACAGAATAATGCATGTGCCAGATATTTTAATTAGTAGGTTTTTGAGTCAGTACACCCCTGCTGAAATTTAAACGAGTTTTATTTTCACGTTCAGTGTGCGGTAAGGGTAGGAGGACATTTAAACGAGTTTTATTTTCACGTTCAGTGTGCGGTAAGGGTAGGAGGAAATTTAAACGAGTTTTATTTTCACGTTCAGTGTGCGGTAAGGTAGGAGGAAATTTAAACGAGTTTTATTTTCACGTTCAGTGTGCGGTAAGGGTAGGAGGAAATTTAACACAACCGTACCGCCCATAGAGAAGGAGAGTACTTGCTTTAGCCATTCTGCTAGTTCTTCGTATCATCACCGATCTGTCCATCACTGGAGTAGGGTGATTGCACGGGTGTCTGTAGGTTTATAGATCCAAAATCGGTTCGATCACCAGTTAATATCTGTGGGTTTTGTAGTGGATTAATCCGCGCTGTTGAATATATCGTGTCTTTGCTGTAGCTGCCCGCTTTACTTCTTTTAGTTCGACCGTCAATGATACAAAGGCGCAGGGTAGTTAGCTAAAGAAAAATCAGTCGTTGATACTTCTGTTTAATTACAATTCAGACTTTCTTCGATTCTAAAGGCTCTTGTGAATGATATATAACAAAGAAGATTACGTGCGTGCTTTCTGGACTTTTATTGGTGTTTTGAACAGAACACAAATTTTCTGAATAAAAATGTATTTCTACCCGCAGATGTAGAGGCGTCTTTCAGTCGGATTCAACAGAAAGTCCTACTGTCAGTGACTGCACAAACTAAGCCAATCAGCTGCATCTGTATGTGTGAATATGAACAGGTTTTGTTGAGAGGAAATAATAAGAAAATTTGCAACAGTAATTGTTGAAATAGTCTTCAAGTCGTGAAAATAAAACGGGATAGAATATCGAAAATAGAACCCCAAACTAAAACAAAAACGGAAGCCACAAATACCGATTAGGAAGTAATTGTATATTGATAAGTCTACGTTTAGTTTCTTTAAAGGAAGAGAACCGAACACATAAAAAAATATGAGTTGTAACTGCTGAAACTTCACTGGTCCTTAATAACTCCCTCGTCAGTCTCTTTGTGTCTGTTAAAAATCATCATCATTATCATCATCATCATCCATGAAGCATTCAAAACCGCCCGACACCTGCCCTTATCCTGAACCAGGTAAACCTGAATGATTACTAAGTAGGTCTTAATTTAGACGTTTTATAAAAAACTATCAACGTGTTTATACATTTACCGAAGAATAAATTGCTAGTAGAATGAGGCCACATGTACAAAATTTCCCAGGTGGGTTGACTGGAGTTGTAAAAGATACCACGACGATAAGGTAGTTTAGCCTAGTTTGGAAGCAGTGGACGACATGTTTGGGTCTGTGACAGGCTGTCAAACTTTGCAGAAAGAATCTCCTCGACTTCAACAGCGCTTATTGCATTGTATTATCATTGTATAGGGAACACTGTCATAACGCAAATGACTGTGCCTTCCACTACTCTTCACGATACTGAAATTAAGTGTCTATGAAGAAGTTAGCTTTAACAGTTTGCTATTAAATTTTCAGCGAGATTTTTGCCAGTTAATATTATTCACTTAAACATAGTTTTCCATAACATGGCTGCTGTGGTTAGATGCCAACCTGTCACCGCGGAGTTCCGGTTCAAATCCTCGAACAGTCCATTTGGAATTTCTAATGCACAAAGTTTCACGGGAAGTTGTCGTCCTCAGAGTTATTCTGTTCCCCCTGTCATTATCATTCCACCCTTGCTCCATACTCAGTCATCTACCACTGACGCTATGTAATCTCACCAATTGAGAGAGTCGTTAAATAGCACGCTTAAACCAAATTTATTGCCTGACGTCCTCAAATTTATTCGAGATGAAGTACATCAAGCTTACTACTCGTTTTAAACATTATCACTTTACTGTTAAGCTGAGAAGTAAGCAGTCGTCTTTTCTATGCCGATTACTCTGCCAAATAACAGTTTATTTGCATCGAAATATATTATTGTCTCTAAAGTTGCTGAAGCGGAATCGTGTTGTATATTTCGCCAACTCCGTGAAACAAGATACGAGTACAACTCAGTGTATAAACAGTTTTTGTTTAGGAAATGACAACGCCGTTATCTTTTATAGAACACTTCAATACAAGACTCGATTTTAACCCTATAGACCAAATGATTACGCACGACACTGTATTGTGCATACAGGTTACGCCTGTGTTTATGTGTTTTGTATAATTTTGTGAATAAACAAATGCTGTGCTTTTTAAACCGTGTTAACCAGCTGATTATTAATAAAGAGAAGTAATGTCAAGTTATTAGACCTCTGGTACGTGACACCTTGTGTCTTTTGCATGGATATTAGTCAAACTACAGGGTGTTACGCTTGACACAATCGCACGTCTCACGAGACTCCGTGTGCTTTGTCTGAAGTATGAGATGATTTATATACGTTATTTACATGACCTTCAAGATAGAACTATTAGTGAAGGCTATTCCTCTTAACAAAGTTCGCAAAACCGTACTAACGAGCGTCAATCAACTAATTTTTCCGTGAACATCCAACATATTCAGCATTTTTCAGGCACTGGCTCACTTCCGTACACGAAACTGGTTTACGAAGCCGTGAGCTTGGTACAGTCTTATGATTTTTCCCTTCTCCCACCCACATAAAATGTTCATCTAAAAATTCTGTGATCATCTCTCTGTGTGGGATGATAAACAATATGGCTAGTGCTGTGGTCGCTGTTTATGATGATATGTGCAGTGCAAGCGGAGTATGACCTTTTGTGAACAATATCGTTGCAAATATGCGCGTATTGGTAATTGGTCCGTGTAGTCTGAAGCTTGTGGTGTTTTCTGAAAATTGAGTCACCCGGAGGGCTTCAGATAGGGATCGATTTTCACTTGTTATATGTTACTGTTTGTACATATGCTTTTTCCTTGTGTTTGTTTATAGATCATCGCTGCAAAGCAATTTAATAGAATAACGGGAAAATGACCATTTTTGTGTACAAAACAAACAGTCCATCAGTGAGAAGGGACACAAAAGAAGAGTTGTTCTCTGTGACAGCTTTTAAACGTGTTTCATAAAGAAGCGAAACGCGTTGCGGTGTCTGTCTGCCTCGTCTCTCTCTAGAACTAGTTTTGAAACATTATGCTGATACTTCCTTTTAAGTTACAATAAAAGGAATCATCTTTCTACTATACAGAGAAGAGTAAACATCAGTGATTGTCTGTCTGTCTAGCTGTCTGCCTGTCTGTCTGCCTGTCTGTCTGTCTGTCTGTATATCTTCTATCTTCTATCTGTCTGTTTGTCTGTCTGTCTCTGTCTTCTATCTATCTTCTATCTGTCTGTCTGTCTGTCTGTCTGTATATCTTCTATCTATCTTCTATCTGTCTGTCTCTCTGTCTTCTATCTATCTTCTATCTGTCTGTCTCTCTGTCTTCTATCTATCTTCTACCTGTCTGTCTGTCTGTCTTCTATCTATCTTTCATCTATCTGTCTGTCTGTCTGTCTGTCTGTATATCTTCTATCTATCTTCTATCTGTCTGCCTGTCTGTAGATCTGCTATCTTCTATCTGCCTGCCTGCCTGCCTGCCTGCCTGCCTGTCTGTCTGTCTGTTTCTGTATCCATCCATCCATCCATCTCTCTCTATATGTCTGTCAGTCCAAAGCCTCATTAACACGTTCACGATAACTCACTCCTGAGCGGAAAGAGGCAGCATGTCTATTCCACGTCCTCACAATACATATCTTTATAGTACTGAGCACGTTCGCAACGAAAAGTTACCTCTATGCACCTATTGGTTTAGCCATGTCTGCCTCTCTGTCTGATCACCCAAGAAACTCTGAACACATTTTCATACATTTTATATTAGTAAATCATACAGGACTTTGTAGAAAACCTCCAGTTTGTTTAAAACCTTTCAAAATCACGGACGCTTTACACAAGAATCTCTATGGTGCAGCCGTTTGTCGAACATCTCAAACGTACCTCTCTAATATTTACAGGAATGCAAATTTTCATCAAGATCTGTAGAGGTAAACGAAATGCAGTAAAAATTCCGTACACTGTCACTCTTCCTTCAGCGCAATTTGTACCAGCATATCGCTGGAGGAAGTAAAGGGGAATAACCTGCAAGTAAAACAGGGAGCTTCTGCTCACGAACTTTTACGGGAGGTAAAGGAGGGTGGTGCTATATTGGGACTTGAAACTATTCACTTTATTCTCCTTACACTTTTCTGTATTTTTGGTTTTCGGTATAATTAGAAAGAAAAGAAGACGAACATACCCAAACAGCTACATTGTACGTACACTTCATAATTCTTTAATACTGTAATCCCACCTACACTTCAGTCTCTCAATTACGATGTTTACTTCACGCTTTCCCCCTAAGTTTCGTATACGTTTCTCATCTCTCCAATATTTCCCGCCGGAATCATCTCTTCCGTCTGACTCCCAAAATTTAATTTAGACACCTTATAATTTCTCCGAGACAAAATATGGCTTTGCATGCACGCACACACATACACATATAAGCCTACACATTAAAATCCAAATATAAATGTATCATGGGCCGATGCATGGCATTAAGGTAAGCACAAAAAACTTTTGAGGTGAAAGTGTGAAGGTAATATAATTAATAATGTACCCCTTTAGTATACGAGAGCGGAATAACACGAGAAATAAACGGAGGGTTACGAAAAGTGTAGAATTTCGGAAGGTGAATTGACGGGTTAGAGTAATGGTTTGGTGAGGACAGTTGACAATGCGGTTCGTATCTGTAGGAAAACCCTGCATATCGTGATTCAACGTGAAGTCATTCGAAGTTAATGTGTACATATTGAGGACGCCCATAACGTGTACTTTACATAAAGTACTTGTTGTATGGTTACATTCCAGGGAATGAGTTGCAGATGGCATATGGAACTAATATGAGGAATGACAGTTGAATATAAGGTTTGGCTCGAAAACTAGTGGGATAATACCAATTGGGTTAATAAAAATTCTAATTTAGGGCAATACTTTTGTCGCAGTAGGTATTGAGAAAATTAACAAGAAATTAAATTTGTTATATTATAAATGAGTTGGATGTCGAATTTTATCAGATTAGATCATATTACTTTACATTAAACTTGTTGAGTTTCTATTTTATTCGATCAAACAGGATTAAAATACAATAGAACAGAATAAAATAGAATAGAAGAGAATAGAGTAAACAGGTAAAAATGAACGGAGAGAGGCAGGCTGGCAGGTAATGGATGAATTTACATCCTGTCAAAGTGTAAAATTTCTATTAGTAATAAAAGAATGTGAATTTGAAATTTCGGTAGTATATGTGCAGCATATAGAAAAGCTTAGAGCACATGTTTTCATGAACTGAAGCTATTTATGAGAAGTTCACAAATCAGACGGGAGGTTCTCAAAAGTGGCAAATAATTGCACCTTCCGTCTTACCACTGTCCCTTCTTTCTGTAGCAATAACGGGGATACAAAGATAAATATCGCACCTGTTGTCCCACATTATAAGTAAGTTCTCAGCATCCTTTTACGACAACAGCGTTGTAGATACAGTTATCTGAAACACAGTTTATTGGCTTCATGCGTTATTAGATTCTGAAGACTTAGACATTCTTAATTAGTTCTTGATGAAAGATTCCGCAAGACGAGCAGATAATTATCTAGCTGGCCAATAAATTCCCTGCTTCTGTGGAATCTGCACGTTAATTACTGTTCTCGTAGCATATTGCCGATGAACCCACTTTCAGTTAGTCCGATTTCGTCCACACATGCGCTTCACTCAAAACTGAAGGATGCAGCATAATCTACTATAGAATCTCAGCAATTTTTTGAGATTGGATTGTGAAATTGACTTCATTTATCTACGCCACACACTTCTACGTCATCGGCCAATGTGCCTTTCACCTGAAGTGCCGTAGACGTCAATACGATTGTGTTGCTTCTGCTTAACTTTACAAATGATTGAGCATAAAAATTGAAAAGTTGCGTAATCTTCTTACTAAGGTCATACTGAAGCTTTGCTGTGGGCGATACGTATATTGCAGTTTCTTACAAATTTCGAGATATAAATTCCGAGATCCGGTAATAGTGACGGCCAAAAAGGGGGCCAAAATCACCAACCCCTTTCACGGAATTAATTATATTGTAGTGACGAGTTACATCTCTAGCCTACCTGAGTGGAAGTTAAAATTCTTACATCTAGTTACAGATTCAGAAATGTCTACAACATTTGGTTTTATATCATTCTTAAACAGGTATTAGCAACATCAGCAATATTAAACTTTGGGCTGTAAGACCTTGCATTTGACTACAAAATGACTGGCATCTACCTATAGCATTTTGTAAATATTTTCATTACTCGAAACGATAGTTGATTGGAAAAATCCTCTAATGGTATGAAACAAATAATTAAGAGGCTAACGTCATTGTGGCATCTAGAAGAGCAAAATTTCCCATCAGGCTTACCAAAGTTGCCGATCCCAGTGTCCGCGCGGTCGAAGGCGTAGGTCTGCGGCCGAGCGCTTGCTGGGATCGTGGGTTCGAATCCCACCGGGGGCATGGAGGTTTGTCTCTTGTACAGTGTTTGTGTTGTCAGGTAGAGGTTTCTGCGATGGGCCGATCCCTCGTCCAGAGGAGTCCTACCGACTGTGGTGTGTGTCTGAGTGTGATCAAGTGAAAAATAAACAACCTCGACACCTACTGTGAGTAGGTAGAAGAGGGAAGGACTACGAACGAAACTTAAGAAAGCTGCGACGTTACGCCGTAAGATGGTCTTTCAATCATAATAAGCGAGCTATGTCAATGCTCTGTTTCCTTTTATCGGGCCGCAGGAACAACTAGTATTGAAAATCCACACGAAATTTCGTCAAAGAGAAATTTCGTAAGCCTGTACTCCTTTTTGTACAAGTTTTCCGTGTTGATTTCTTACTTTTCCGTTCTGTAAAAGCAAGTGTGATTTAATAGTCAGCAAACTTGGGGTCGTTAGTCATAATTTTCTATTTAATGCACATGGAAAAGCTGAGAAGACGATAAAAAATTAATTAGTTACATAATTAACTTATTAATTAACTATCTTCAGCTTCATGTAAATGTTTAGCCTTTCGTGCAATATTACACTAGATGCAACCTTTAAGTGGTGCAGAAGTCATTGTATTTGTTACTGATCCGAAGCAAAAGAATACCACGTTAGTTTAGCCACAACGTGTTAAACTTGTAATTGCTTAACTTCTCAGTATCAGTGAATATTGAGAGTAGTTCTTTCTAGCTGGCCAAACTCATTTCTTTCTTCTCCAACTGTTTAATCACAATGTAGGTGACTGACATGTAGTAGTATTTGCTGTGAAAAAAACAAGCCTGAAGACGGCAGTCAATTGTGTCCCCGAAATATAGTTTCGTGTTCAATTATAATACAATGCGTTGTTTTTGGAGGCGTGAACTCTCTGCGGTCCCGGCCTGCAGGCCGGGACCGCAGAGAGTTCACGCCTCCAATACACAGTCAACAGCACATTCTCACTCAACTATAAAGTGCAACCTCAGTGTAATGATAACAAAAAGTTCTCCCTGAAGATGACCCAACAGGGTCGAAACATGTAGGAGTGTGTTACGATTGATGATAAAACTCTCTTTGTGCATTTGTTGGTGATTAGTGTGTTTGTACCGAATTTTTTCACAGACTGTGTATTACACACACTGTTGCTGCTTCATTAACCACCAGAGTGCTGTATAAAGGAACATTTAATCTGAAACCTTTGTTGTTTAAGGAGTGAAATTTATAACAATAAACTTTAATTACTGCGTGCAATGAAGCTTACTTTATGCTGAACTTGGAACCTACTTCCCAGGCGGTTGTGAGCTGTAGAACACATCGTACGGTACAGATTCAAAAGATGTTTTCTGAAACAAAGTCCACATTCCAAAGAATCTTACGACACTCTCGGTAAGTCATGGCATCTCTTTCTTTGGCCGAAACATACGGCAAAGTGCGAAATGGAGTAAGTTTGAAAGCATGTGACATGTTCGTGTAACAGGAGTGGGAAAGCATTTAGCGCACAAACATAATTGTGTTCAGAAATAAAAGTCCATAAACTGGAACAGCGTTTGTACGTGAAAATAGCAGCTGCCCACGAAAAAATGTAGAGAGTTACTTGCACATTTACACGTAACACTGTGTGATCTTGCCGTACGTGTCAAAACGTTGGCAGTGAGTACAGGCATTCAGAAGCAGAAGAGTGTCAACGGCTGACATATATCGCAGTGGACTTTCCGTGTCCCTTCACAGCAGTGCCAGTGGCCAACGGTCGCGAAATTTGGTACTGGGAATTTTAAGAATATATGTCGGTATGTTCCAGTTCTTGTTAATATCGGACAAACGTAAGGGAGAACTTATATGAAGCAGACTAATATGTGAATTTTAGGAACGTTTGCAAAATTGGCTTCGTCATGTCTGTCTGTCCGTCCAAATCGAACAACTCCGCTCCCATTGGACGGAATTTCATGAAATTTGATATTCAAGAATTTCTTGATTATCTGTCGACAAATTCAGTTTGCATTAATATCTGACAATAATAATGGGTACTTTACACGAAGACGTGTGTACATTTACAGCAATATCTCGCTGAATTCTTCGTAGAATGCCACGTTTTTCAAAGTTGTAGAGAAAATCAAAGCACACGTTTTGTATCCAATAACTTTGTTCTGAAAATCGTGCCGTTTAAGAAATAATGTGAAAAAACATCATACAAACAGACACGCCACAAAAGACAATGCAGTTTGGTGCAGAAAGTATGCGATTTGCAGGCCGGATAACTAAGGCAACAATGCAAACTGACACTTAGTACTTACTGCGTCATAATTGATGGATTCCTTCCGATCTCATAAAATATTTTACAGCAACACTTATAAAAACTGAGAGACTGCGCAACGATTTTTCTATCATTATGATCTGTTAAGCCAAATTATACGTCTAAAGAGGAACACGAGCGTAGGAACACTTTTTTTCTTTCAATGCAGCGTAGGGGACTTTACATGAAGTCCTATATACGGTTTGTTGCGGCCGGCAACAAAAATTTGCGACAGAAACTTTGTTGTGCAGGAGTCAATATTTTTGTATAGCTGAGAGTCACATGTATCTCAACAGCACACACAGAATGCATTGTTGCCTTTCCACTGCAACAATGGCTAAGCAAACGAGCTACAATTTTACGTCATACGTACATTGCATATCTTGTTATATTATACCGCTATGATTGACCATTACAATCCAGAGTGCCTTCTCTCTGAGATACCAGCTGAGGCGAAGGCATTTGGCCATCTATGCTATTGAGACAGGGTACTTCCTCTATAATGTTCAAGCTAGCGTAAAACGTGCAACGACACTGGCATTTTCGGTGTTACTTGAAATTACTCATACATTTAATACATAGAAGAAAATAGGTCTATGGTTCCAGAAGTGGTAGGACCTGCAGACGTTTTCTAGGTTGTTGTGTTATGGTTTTATCTAGGTCTACGCTTTCCGGTTCACCTCTTCCTTTCAAGTTTTTTTAACTTTACTGCAATCAATCTCACATCCTTCTCATTCTTTCGCTATGTCCCCCCGATCTGTGCTCTTTGGCATTAATAATATTTCCATAACCGACTTTTGACTCTGATAGCAATAGAGTGGACATACTTATGGAAATCTGCACAGAAAATATTCAGTTATAGCTTAGTAATATTCGGCTACCTGAATTGAAGTTCCAACGGGTTTTCAGTCTATGTGTTTGTATTTGGATATTAGTAGCTTAAAGTTGTCCATTAGGTCAATTAAAAACACGCCAACACGGTATATTGGAAAGTGAATATATATATATGTGCGTGTGTGTTTATACATATATCCAGGTTTACGTCCCAGCCGTCCTACTTCCGATTAAAAATCCAGCGGCACCCTTTGAATAGAAGAATATGTGTACCCCAGAGATGGATTACACGCTTTGGAGAAGTGAACAAATTCACGCTGCCTGATGCCGAAACCCTAGTTCCAGATTTTCCAGCCCATAGCCTAGTTTCCATAACTACTAATCTATCACGGCTTACATTTATTTCGAGTTCAGAACCAGACCATTCTGTGTGGGATTTGTGATGGACAAAATTTCACTGGTATATTTTTTTTTTTTGGAAGTGCTTCTTTTACCGCTGTCATCATATCACATCAATGTTTCTTAACATCCATTCATCGATCTCCGATGTTGTATAGTCTTACTAAGTGATGGTGTCATTAAACAACTCCGCCACACGTACTGTTTGGGATAAGGTCTCTACAGGAAATGGAATAAAATCTCTATATGACTTGCATCACGCGTTTTCTCCACATCTGCTTCAGGCGCTGCTTGAAGCAAGAATAGAGGTGTACATCTACTGCCCGTGTGGGCCTTCATGGCCTATTCTAAGGCGAACTTTACCTTTACCATGAAATGCTCCATATAAGAACAAGCTGGAATATATCAGCGTGAAGTGGAACACCGCGAGGTCTGATGAATAGACCAAAAGGAGAATAATCCCCTAAACTGAGACCTTATGAGGTAAAGCAGAGTACAGTGTAGACTACCACACACTATTTGCAGTAGTTAGTTGAAATAATGAAGAAACAATTGTTTAGGAGACAGTAAAGTAGTTGAATGTAAGGTTGTCCCTGTATCTAACCTTTTAAAGCCTAGCGGTAACTTTACATACTACCAGGTTTAACAATAAAAAATTCTGCGTGGTGCCCACATTGCCTTTATGTGTTTTGTACGGATCTCAGAACAAACAGCAACTTTTGCCTTATAAAACATTAACAAATTGGTTTTTATAACCGAAGTGGAGAGTGTTTACAGCGCGGTACGCACTGAGTCCTTATATAAAACAGATACGCTCCGTCTTTAAAGGGTTAAGCACCATTACAAAAAGATAAGGCGACTGGATATAAAAGTGCATGCTTTCTTTAACCTGGGCCCTAAATGGACGTGAGTTATTAAATTCTCGCCCTGTCCATTTTGTCACGGGATAAAGCCGCCCGTATCCATTGGACTGCAGTCTATTTTGGTCAGAAACAATCTGCAAGCTGTGAAGAAGGAAAGAATATCAGGCTGTGCCAGAAACCGAACACTGCTTCCCCGTTATTTCAACTCACAGCCTGGTCACTATATTTCAAGCAACGGTTTCGTTTTGGTTGCAGTGTAATACCATGCCGGGTGTAATTATCATTTCACCTGATTCGTGAAATTGTCCACACTTGCATCAGGGTACACGTCTGTGTGAGCTTTCCCGATGACAGATTTTAGCATGTACAGTGACAGAGATATATCATTCCGCTAGGAGACCAGTTATTACAGGCAAACCATGAAATTGCCAGCTGAGTAAGCTTGTAGTATTCGAACTAACTCTGAGCACAGCACATCTGTCCGGATTGTATTTGTTTTTATTGTTTAGCCGGATAAATTTACCGTTACTGTGGATGTTTACTGTAAGAATTTCAGTAGGTGGTGTATTTACAAACGATGTGTTCAAAGCGGATAATGAATGTACTTGGTGCAATTATATGCAACATTCCACGGTTTCGACAGTTAAATGAATAAAACTACTAATTATTGTTCTCCATCATGGAGTACATTTATTTTCGAAATGATTTTATTTGTAATTTTTATGCATTAATTGCGTCAATCTTCTTCTATTGTACTTGTAATCTTATTGGTTCAGAGATTATGGGTGCTGCCGTGTGTAGAGGTTTTATCATATCTCTCGTGAAACAGCAGTTTGTCGTAACCTACTGGCTTCGTCAAACTGACATTCCCGCACTGCTAGACAGATGGTTTAGCAACACCACGTCTGTCAAAACGTCCTGTCCACAAAAAAAAAATGCTCTCGTTATACTTTCTTAAAAACATAATAAGCTTAAGTTCTGCTCTATTAACGACGTTTAACACTTTGTTTTTTCTAGTACAAAATTGTGTATCGGTGGATTAGGGCATATCGCTGTTTCATGGACTATATGCTTTCTTCCACTGTGGTATATTTTTTCCATGGATTAACAGCCCTACTGAGCCAGGGCTTCCTCATTTTCGAGGCTTCACGATCACACTTAGACGTACCATACTCTGTAGGACTCCTCTGGAAGAGGGATCAGCTCGACGGAGAGACCTCTACCTGACAACATACAACACTCAAAAGAGACATGTAAGGGAATAAGATTACAGGGCGGTTTTTACTTTCTGCTTCCGTGGCTTACTTTTGACAGGCATGGCCTCTTTGATGGTTGCTGTATTAATTTTTTTTCTGAAGGTTTGTTTTAGGTGTTCCATTAGTTTTTCAAGGCTGTCAGTGTCTCAGATGGTCTTGCACGATGGACGAGGTTAAGAAAACTTCCCGTATCTGTGTTGGATGGCCTTCGGACACCGCATGAAGATACAGATCTGTATGCGCGTGTTTCTGGTGTACCTACCGTGTAACCCAGCAAGCCATTCGTCTTTCTCGTCACTAAGACATCAAAAAAACAGCAATATTCCATCTTGTTCGGTTTCCAGTGTGAATTTGATATCTGTGTGTATGTCGCTGAGATGCTGAAGGCAGTCGTTTAGTATTTTCTTCCGTGGGTCGAAACTAAGAATATGCCATCCACATATCTATATCAGTGGGCCGGCTGCTTCTGAGTTGTTCTTAAGGACAGACTGCCTGGCTGTCGACCCATACCAAGACCCTAATGATGGAGACTGAGTCGGTCTCTGAAAAGCTAGCTGATTTAAAAAACCTGACGCTGCTGTCGGCCCAGAAATACGTCATTGTTATGTTTTTATGCTGTTTCACTGAGCGCTTTTTTCAAGAAACCGAGTTTGATTAGAATTTCACGTAAATACCTTACTACGCTGAATTATTTTTTCCAACGTTTTATTGTAGACCCCCCCCCTCCCGCCCACGCATAAGAAAGTTCGTGTAAATTTGACGTATATTTCATGAGCTTATAGCTACGAGTGGATAAGGGCGACAGCGTGTTTTTGCAACTCTTTTGTCTGTCTTGTAATTAACTCTTCGTACAGTAACCACGGTGAACACCTTGTTTTAAAACCACTGTCATGAAGTTACCAAGGCAGCTCATATTAAAGAAGTAGGTCGTGTGGTGAAGATTTGAATTACTTTCTCTCACTGAACTACATGACTCGTGTTAACTCTACGAACAGAGTTACTCTGGGGCTTGCCGTCAACCATTCGAACCATATCCGCACGGTCACATCGTATTATATTTAGATCCACTTCACTGCTAGTTTCATCACTCCTCAATTTACGTCAGGGTCGGATCTGTTCCCATCAGTTTTCCCAACTAGTATCTATAAGCAGACAAAATCCAGCCCCCGTGTTCTGTTAATTTGTTTGACGCTATAAATGCGATTACGATCATAATAAGGCCTCTTGAATAATGACATGAGCTAGTGGGTACCAAATTTTTCGGTAGACTATATGGTCTCCATCTCCAGTACGAGACAGAAGAAGTGTTCTTGCTACAAAATGTGATAACCACCTAATAACCCGCCAAGTGTTGAAACCCAGAAGACTGCGTTGTGAGATCTTAATCAATTTTCTCTTCAGACGAAAGAAAAATTTTGACACCAAACAAATTACACGTAAACTTGTGTTTCGTAAACAGGAGCGTTTCGTTACTCATGTTTTGTTAAGCATTTGTTGCATTGCATCTTTATGCAGTAAATGTTTCAAAGGGTTTTGAGCCTACTTTAATTCTGCAGTATGGTTCAATGCATGCTCTTCTACCTTCGACTACACTGCACATATTTTCTGTCACTTTAAGTACATCGTCTTTAGGTGCACCATATCTTCAGCTTCAAAACATTGACCAGGGAGGATGTGAAGTTTCAATCCTACTTACGCCAGGAAAATTTAATTCACTCCTCAGACACAAGGTACTCTTACATGAGTTTTGGCTAGAATAGAGGTTTCCACTGTCGAGACTAATAACAGAAATTCTGTCTGTTAGTTCTCTTACTTAACGCAATGTTACATAGCAAACGTCTTCAAATTTCTTTGTTTAAGTGTAACTGAGTGACGTGGTTTTGTTACTTTAAATTTTCTGTCTTTGTCTTCAGAGTAGACTTTCACTTGAATATGTAGGCAGAATATTTCTAAAAAACTTGTAATAACATACTGGATCATATGACGTCAAAACCAAGGATATTGCAGTAAGAATTTTCACCGCCACGAACACCTTAAGCATCTTACGTGTAATATCTATGGGAAATATTACAGAGTGGAATTCCTACATTCGAAGTCACTTATATCCTGAAGATAGAGAAAGCTATTTCCCCCGCTGCGTTGGTATGTACATGTAGACGTACTTGGCATCATACACTAGAAGTCTGCACTCTTGATGCTAAAATATGAGACAGACTTAAATCTCACAATGTTGGATTCCTTCGTAATATTGCTACTTGAAAAATTTTCAGAGACTTCCGAAAGTGCCCAGAGTAGAGCACTCTCAGTAGTGTTGGCTGCAAGTTGATCTACTCAAAAAGCGAAAATTGTTGATAGATCCTTTTCTAAATACGCGATACGATAAAAGGGTAACCAGTAAATATATTTTTATAGTTTTTATGGAAATTAATTTCTTAATAAAATTACCCTCTTCTGTAATGAGGTAAGGTCTAATATTGTTGGAACTTAAGTAGTGCCTAAGGGAAAGTCACAATAGACTACACGCTGTCACATCCAAGCACGCGGAAGTTTTCATAGTCACTGTTGCGAGAGCTTCAAAATTTGCATGTGACTTTTTTTTAATTTCAGGTACGTGGCTGCTTACTACCGCGCCCGGAGGCGCACTATATTAGGCGTACAGTCTAAAAGAGTCTATTGTATGAAATGTAGAAAATGCTGTCAAATCCAGTTGACATAACCGCCAGTTTAATCTAACCTATGTGATGAATTTAAGAATATATGGATACTGAAAAAGCTCAAGACTCCAAAAAAGAATAAGGAATATTTTTTCATTGCAATCGTGGCTGACAAATGCTTCACTTATGCACCAGCCTGTAACCAGTGTAAAGGCAGAATATCCAGTCTAAGAGTTATGGTTACGTTTTGTTTCAGTTCTATTGTTTTATCGAAGATGTTATTTTTTCAAAGCAATTTTACGCGTCGTGTTGGTCTTCCTGATTATCGTTTTCCCCTCGATGAGCAACAGAAAGCCAACTGTGAAAACCGGTTTTTCTGCCGAACTTCCAAATTTTTTTGCAGTTTGTTTGGATAGGTTCTACCTCGTAAACTCTATCTTTACTTCCAGTCTTCCTTGGATAATGAAATTTCTTTGTTCGTTTCCTCTAGTGCACTCTGGCACTCGTCTAAAAAATAACACGTTTTATTTTCTCTAATTTCTGTGATTTGATCCACATTTCGCCGCCATAGTTAAATTTCTTTCTGATGGGCTATGATAAAAGTGTAATTCTGTACCCATTGATATTTGCGTTCTAATATTTCTTATTAATATAAACATTATTTTAATTTGTCTATTAGTACTAGGCCTAGTGGTGGTGGTGGTAAGAGTAGTAGTAGCAGTAGCAGTAGTAGTACTGATATTACTCGTACTTATGTATTGCTTTCTGCTCTTGTTCCATTGTATTACACTATAAATAAATTTTTCGCGCGACTTATGTAAGTGGTATGACCGCATACTGTTTTGTTGAAAATGGTGAAGGATTGTAAATTTTGAAGATTTTAATTGTGAGTTAGGACTACGGCAAAACCAATTACGTAATATTCAACTTATTCTGAAATGTGTTTTGCATTTGTTGAGGGAAAAGACAACACACTCTTTTGACAGCAGATGTGAGCGTTAGATGTTTAATTAATTTTACACTCAGTAATAAAATATTACACAGTCAATGCCGTGCAGAAGTGTCATCCTATGAACAGTAAGGCTGCAGTCGCTGCTGTACGCATCTGTATAAACCTTTCATGTCACATTACATTGCATATTTCTTCTTACGGTATTTCTAACTGAAAAAAATATTATTTGTTTTTTCCGTTTTATGTATTTTGTCCAGTTTACCTTTATTCTCTGTCAGTTTAGTTTGTTTGCCTTGATATTTATCTTCGTGTTGTTAACTTTTCTGGTTTGAACATATCTTCAGGACAACAAAAATGTGGAACACGCAAAATGCCTGTTTATATATTTGTGCGGTGGTGTTTATTTGTTTATGGTTTGTTGAATAACCGTATCGATAGCCACATCACCACGGCAAGGTACGTTCTCAGACTCCAAATAGAAGAAATATCATCAAGGCACGGAGAGGAACTGCAAATATATATATATGTGTGTATATGTATACACACAGAATGTCCCTAAAACGTGAGGTTAAACTTCGGTATTAGATCCGGAAAATCTTATATATGAACTCGCCGTATATATTCCGATAGCAGCAATGTAAATAAATATATTAATATACAAAAATGTAGTAATCCTGCTACATGTTTTGGCCTTTCTCTGTCGTCCTCAGGGAGTTTTTCAACAAAGAAAAATACAGCAACGGCTATTTAGGTCACAGCTGTGGAATTGTAGAATTTTTCTTCTTTCAGTACCTTCCTGAGGATGGCCGAAAAGGCCCAAACATGTAACACGAATACCACATATTTGTACGTTATTGTGTTTTATTATAGTGCGGTTGTTGGAATATGGATGGTAACTTGTCTTATTGCACGGAATATGAATAGTTTTAAACGTGTATATAAACATGATTTCGGTAGCTCTTCCTTGCAGAGATATTTCGGAATAACGTGGAAGCATCACTCATTATGTTAGAACATTTCGTGAGACAATTCTTTATAGCAAATTCTTATTTATATCCAAAATATAGAATGCATATTGTTTCTAAAAAAGAAATAACAGGAACAATAAATGTTTGCCTACATCAGACAAAAGTAAATGTCACAGACAATTTGCAGGCTTCATAGGTTTGTGTTTCATACGAAGTGGTTGAAGCGTCCAGCTTCAGTAAGGACAGAGGCCTCAAAGCGTAGTCACATTGACTACCGTGTACACCCACAAAGCTCCGGCAAGTTGAGAATTGTCTCGCAACCTCTAAAAATGCGTTCCGGAAGACTCTGCACGTTTAACACTGGACATGAATACACCAAAGACTTTAAATGTCCCCATAAAAAATTCCAAGCGGGTTATTTCACGAGAGCGCGGAGGCCACGCAGGGTGTCCAATTCTACCTATTTAACGAACAGTACAATAACGATTCAGAAACTGGAGAGCAGCGACACTGAAAAGAGGAGGAACTCCATCGTTCTTAAGGTATGTGGCTTGTCAGCTCATCAATGGTACAACTTCCAACAACACAGGCAGTTTTTTTTTTCAAAGAAAGCTTTGTTATTTGGTCTCGTGAGACGAGAAAGAAGTGCGTAAAGTCTAATAAAGTCACCAACAATGCCGGCCAAGTGTTCAAGGAGAAATGTTGCTGATAGCTTGATAGGATAATTCCATAAGGATTGTCTTCGGCACAGAGATGTTAGTTGTTGGAATTCGCGATTATATCTCTGGTGAAAAAAGCATTTTTACAACCTACTAAATAGCACGCCAGTACGTGTGCATTACTGTACTTTTTGTTTTGTGCTATCACGGTGACTTTGCCTAGACGGCCCAGGTAACGAGCTGTAAATTAAAAAAAAAAAACATTTCCCGTTCCGTATTCGTCTAAAATATTTTCGTCCTTCTCGTATGTGGGACGTAATCCCAAAGATCTCCCTATATTTTAGAGACATTTTATATATTTATTCTTTTTCTTCTTCAAACACATACACAGCAACACACACACGCACACACACAGATACACAAAATTTTCAGAGATTGGAAAAGCATACTCTGTGGCAGGCTGAAATAAAACCTACCTATGAATATCCTCAACAAGAATTTAAAGAAATAGGATATTAATTTTCAAATTTGCCTCATCGGCTGGAAAATATTCTGAAATTTTATCGATTAGGTAGAGGTTTAAGTGTAAGCGAATTAGTGTATTTACGATAGTAAGATACTGTGCAAAGGGAATGTGAGTGTAAATGTAATTATTCTGTTTCATTATATTCACATAACTGCTCATCTGTTAAGAAGTTTTAACAGAAATTACAGACAATTTCGACAGCACTTGTTTTAAGATTCTCAATGTGAAGATATTTGTACTGGATCCTTATTTTCTTGAAGACCGCAAACTTTCGATTCTTCCCTGTAATTTCAGAACCATGTGTAATGTTCATAATGTGCTTTATTGGTTTATAACGCCGTGTACTATGGTAGGTGCATAGCAGTGACTTGGAGAAAACGTTTTCCTCCTCCTTGGGGATTGAATTGGGTCGAGGTCAACGTCACGTTAGGACTGACTCTCTCTAAGCCACTCGGTCTTCGTGTCAGGACCCCTTGAGGCTTGTGGCCGTGCATTATTTTCCGATTTAGAAATGAATGGCTGTCCGGTTTGAGGCATCATATCTGTGGAGAGAGCGGGTGTAGGTCTTCCCGCTATCAGAACTGACACTCTCTGTTGGTTATATATATCTGAATATTTGCAATAAGGGCTCCTCAACAGTATGGACCGCGCACATCGCCCCTAGCAATCCAGGTCTTCTACAGCAGATCATCTCTCAGCGTACATAGCTTCTGCTCTGAAAGCAGCTTAGTAGCTGGAATGGTCCTAAGCTCGGCCGAGCGGGCTAAATTGAGCGAAGGTACGATATACAGGGGTTGTGTGAAAGACAGTGGTATCATATGGTAGCAAGGGTTGAAAAATCTACCTCAGATGAGGACAGGAGTAGTGCTGTGCTCACGGTAGCCGGTTGATCAGAAAACAGTTACGAGTATTAACCCTTTAAAGACGAAGCGTATCTGTTTTATATAAGGACTCAGTGCGTACCGCGCTGTAAACACTCTCCACTTCAGTTATAAAAACCAGTCTCTTAATGTCTTATAAGGCAAAAGTTGCTGTTTGTTCTGAGATCCGTACAAAACACATAAACGCAATGTGAGCACCATGTATAATTTTTTAATGTTAAACGTGGTCGTATGTAAAGTTACCCCTAGGCTTTAAAAGGTTAAACCAGGATAATAGGCCAGGAGGAAAAAGGGGCATTATATCGCGAGGATCGAGATTTGTCACTATTGTACAGAATTACATGGCGTCACATAGCAAGGGTCCTGTACATATTCACCACCCTGTTAAGCTCTAATTTTAAGAAGTGATTGCACACAATTCCCAGCGCCCTTCTCGCAAAACGAATATTTAGGCTAGGATGGGAATCCGAATAAATGAAAATGGGAATACAAGTTGACGCTCTCAGTATCTGGGGTAATTTTGGTTTGAGATGCGGTCTAACATTCTCAGTACAGTGACCAGGTCAGGGCTGGACAGCCGGAAAGTCAGAGTTTGATTGCCGAGGAGGGGGGGGGGGGGGGCAGAAGTTTCTTCTGTTCTTTAAATGATTGAGGTCGCTTTAGGGTCGCAACCAGCCTTGTAGCCAGGGGATACCATGGAATGTTTCCCCGGCAGTAAGACGGCAGGAACGTGAAGCTGAAAACTCACTTCTAATGGCGAGATTAATAATGCATGAAACTTTGCCTTCCCCTCTCCCACGCTACTTTATGGCGCGGTGTGTAATTAAGCATAGCGATATTTTACCCCTTAATGTTTCGGGCCGTGATGTCGCTTAGCCCTTTAATAAGCAAAGGTATTAACATATAACTTCCATTTTAGTGTAACACTCAGATTAACACTAATTACAGTCGAAATCGGTTTAACGTCATGAAAGGGACTGAATACTTTGTGTCGTTGTAAACGAGTGTTTTTATTTAATGTGTTCCATGTCCGTGCACTATATCATAAAAAAACACTAATCACCAACAAATGCACAAAGGGAGCTTTATCAGCAATCGTAACACACTCCTACATGTTTCTACCCTGCTGGGCCATCTTCAGGGAGAACTCTTCCTTAACGTTACACTGGGGTTGCACTTTACATTTGAGTGAGAATGTGCTGTTGACTGTGTACTGCGTTGTTTTTGGAGGCGTGAGCTCTCCGCGGCCCAGACCGCGGAGAGCTCACGCTGAGAGTTCTCCCTGAAGATGGCCTAGCAGGGTCGAAACATGCAGGAGTGTGTTACGATTGAAGATAAAGCTCTCTTTGTGCATTTGTTGGTGATTAGTGTTTTTTAGTGTTTTTATAATCGAGGGTATAATATTATGGTTAAGAGGGAGGAATTAATTGGTATCACAGATTATCTGACTCTGTGGGACAGGTGTCGTATAAACCCATGTCTTTGTAACCGGGTTCTACTGTACTTATTGTGGCGTTGTGGCTTGGAGAATTTCTCAGCTTTTATATCAAGATTTCTAATCTTCCCCTGAATCTGGCGGCAGAATTTTTCTCCGTAATAATTTTTTTGGTACCCTTTAATGACGGAGGCCTAACTTAGTATAATTTTCCTCTACTGAAAATTCATATATCAAGAAAATAACTCCATAAAGTAGAGTTTTGAGAAGCTAAGAGTTGCTTAAATAGTCAAGAAATATGCCATCTTTCATGACACCTGAATTTTAATTTACAATTTTCATAACAGCAAGCCTCTTATCCCCCTTGTTAGACAAATTACTCCAGTCCCCATCATCCCATCCTGTTCCTCTAAAATTAATTTTTATGTTATTCTCCCATATAATCGCACGTCCTTCAATCAGTCTCCTTCCTTAAGGTCTTACCATCAAAACCCTGCATTAAAATTTCTTCGTAAGATATTACGCCTTACCCATTCCACCCTCCTTAAATTAATACGCTGAATAATATTTGGTGAAGAGAAAATATTATGATGCACCTCACCATGCAGTTTGCTCAACTTTCCTGTCCGTTCCTCACACTTAGGCCCCAACAAGTATATAGTGCTATGCTGTTCCTTTCGGACAATGTTTTCTTAATATGAGACAGCACGTTTCACACCCACATAAAATATCACGCTAAATTACAGTGGTTTATGTTTTAATCTTTGTCCTTTAGACAGCAAACTGGACGAGAACAGAGCCTGAACCGAGTGGTGCAAGCATTCCTAGAACAATCTGATCTCTATTTCTTCGTGCATGCATCAGGTGCAAGTATTGGTGTAATTATTACCGAATTTAATGTTTTAACAGGTGTTTGCGTGCAGACTGCTTGATTAAAGCATACGTCATGGTTACACAAGGAAAATATGCGCGTTGTATTATCAAATGAGGTTAAATATTTCCAACTGTTAAAATATTGTCCAATATGGCTGTCGTTCCAGAAGGAATATTCTATGTATTTAAAAACCTTGTCTGCATTTTCCTTGAGAAGTATATTAACATAGCCTACACAGGGTAATTTAGACTGTAGTACTAAATGAAGTGGAAATTATTTCGACCTGCTTCAGAACAGAGAGCAAATCAGACCATGATAATTTAATGGATGTTACCAGGCAAGTGACAAAAAGTACTTCATTAAAAAGCGCTGGAGATTGACAAGCATCTAAGTTGCATTAACGTTATTTACTTTTCTTGCAATCTTTAATTTGCTAATGTTACACTTTAGTTTATTGCGTTGGAATAAACATTTGTTCAGGGTAAGAAGGGAATCAGGAAGTATACAGTTTGAGATCAGGGCCATAAAGCGTCAGTCTGTATAAGTGAAACCGGCTGCCTGTGAAGTCCGTTCAACGCTGCAGAAGATTCAAGTCCTCTGAGGTGCTATTCCGTGTGACCTGGCAAATAGTTACCGATGTTTCGGAAAGACGTTCTGCCTCCATTAACCTTTTAAAGCCTAGCGATTACTTTACGTACCACCAGATTTAACATTAAAAAATTCTACGTGGTGCCCACATTGCGTTTATATGTTTTGTACGACTGTCAGAACAAACAGAAACCTTTGCCTTATAAGACATTAAGAGACTGCTTTTTATAACCGAAGTGAAGAGTGTTTACAGCGCGGTACGCACTGAGTCCTTATATAAAACAGATATGCTTCGTCTTTAAAGGGTTAATGATTATCTTTAACTGTTTACTGGTAGATATGGAGTAACAGCTCTGAAGATTTGAATCGTTATGAATACCGCTATGCATACCTCAAATGTCGCTTCTAAGGCATTCTCTACAATAAGCTTCAATAATTGCACAGCCTATCTGTATAACATATTACCTGTGTCTTATATCCTTAGACCAGCCGAAAGTCTCTTCAATTTTGCACAAATTCCACCTTGGATTCCTTTCTGCAATCAAAGCGAGTAGCCTACCTCGTATATGAAATCTGACAGTTTCAGAGCGGCGACCAATACACTTACTGCCTTTTGTAATGTAGCACCGGGTATTTTGGTATAGAAGTATAGAAGTTTCAGATAAATTTCTGCCTCACTCGTCAGGGTGATGGACGCAGGAAGTTTCTAAATAGTTGGTAGCACACTAAATGTACGGAGTCACGTCCTATAATCTACAATTTTAACAATATTAAAAAATTTAACAACAAGTTTTATGTTATTCTTTCCGTGTAATATATATACCTTATTATAAAACCGAAACTTGTGCATAGAATTTATATATATTAATACATCCTTTCTACTTCATGTTTCGGCTGTCGGCCTCCATTCTGAGAGAGCAACACCAATATTTAAATCTAATGAATCCAGTTACATACATAGCAGTAAAATACGCCATATTCATCACTGCTTGTTATAAATAAAACACATTAGGTTATTTTACGTGTGAATACAATTCTTAAAACTGCGAGTAGTATTGTGGTAAGGTGTAGCGCGTTAACATTTAATATTGCTATTTAAATTAAGATTAAGGAAGTTATGAATTAAATGTTCAGGGGGCAGAGCTAGCAGCAATACTGTCTTTTAAAGACTTTAAACGCACATAAAATAAGCTAATGTATTTTATATTATAAGAAGCAGGGAAGACTAGGACATGCTGCGTTAACTGGTTTTGTTAGGTTCTGAATATTAGTGTTGTTCTTTGTGGAGGGCAGTCACAGCCGGAACATGAAGGAGAGGGATTGTATTATATATATAGATCCCATGTATGTGCTAATTGTTGGTTTTGTAATAAGAATTTTAACAACACAACATGTGGCATTTAATTTTCTTGGAAAGAAATGTCTTGACCATCTCGAATTTCCACTTTTATTTATACAAAGGAACTGAAAAACATTTCGTAATTGAGTTACGAAATATTATTATAAATATTTTATGATGCAAATATTTCTTCATGTAATAAAATTTTCAGAATTTCGCTGCAGTTTACTGCAGTGTAAAAATGCAGAATGAATGTTTTACCTTTGTTTATTCAGATGCCTCTGCTTACAATCGCCACCAGACTCAGTGTTACTTGGAAATAGAGTTCTTGATTTCGGCTTATGAAATATTTAAATATACAGGTTATCTGTGGGCTTTTTAAAAATTCTAGTCTTTATTTTTTACGTTTAAAAACGTTGAGTGATTTAGTTGTGATTTGCTTCGTAACCCTTTGAAGCACGAATTTCTGGTGCATAAAATTCAAAACTTCACTTTCCATTTCACAGAAAGTTACTCATCTTTCAGTGCACAAACTAAACTTATTGGTTAAGTAAGTAAAACACAGACAAATCTCTCCTGTTTCTTGCGATAATTTTACGAAACACGAAGTAGGCATATTATTTATAAAAATGAGGGGATTTCGAATATTACGGCATATGGTATACATATAGTTAGCCCGTGTTGTAATGCACTAAGATATTTTCACATCCCTATGGACATGTCCTTTGCGACTATTCCTTCACAATACACGGTGGTACAGTTCCTCTCCGAATTACACAGCATCCCTCTACCATCTCGTCGTCACAGTCTGTCTTACGACAAGTACGTAGCATCTTCCGAAGCGAGTTCTACACACAGTGCCATCTAGTGCCTCCTCTTTCAATTTCCAGAATCTTCTTCTTTCCTTAAGGTCAACCAGTAGCTGCGTACGCCTTCTTCCTCGTCTTTCCGACATTTCTATCCTCCCCTCGATCTTTCCTTCAATAATGTGTTTTAGAAGGCAGTTCCCATGCAAGATGTAAGCAATCCAGTTAGCCTTCCTTCGTTTTATTGTGTGTAGGATGCTGTTTTCCTCCTTGACTGTATGTAGTACGTCGTCATTTTTCACAAAATTGGTCCAATTGATCTTCTCCATCCTTCTCCAGCACAACAGGTCAAAATGTTGCAAGTATTTCTAACCTATTTTCGGACTGCGCCATTTTGAGCACCATACAAAGTTTTGTCCCACATGTGGCACTTTACTAGCTTCTTCCTTAAATTTAAGTCCAATTTGCTGGTAAAATGAGTTTTCTCTATCCTATACGCACAAATTATTCAGTCATAATGGGCCTACTTTTTGCTCCTCATAGATAAATAAATAGGAGAAACAAGCAAATTGTAGCTGACATTTGTCAGGATGTGACATTATTATTCCTTCTTCAACTGGGTGCTGTAATCTTGAAGGGAAACAAACATATCCCAAGCTTAGAAAATGTAAGGGTAGTCCGTGGTTTATTTAACGATGCTTTCAGTACATCAGAATCTAGAGCGTCGAATGTTACGATGATTGATGAATTGTAAAGTATCTGGAAGGGAACGCTCATGGCCTAATCAAAGTAATATTACAAAATTTGACTGCAGGTGCTGAAAAGCTCACGGAATTTAGCCAAGATATGCGGTGCCCTAGCCGGCTTGCATAATACAGGTCTACAGCCTCTTTCCTATCCCAGCATTTCAGTCACTCATTATAGGGTTTTAAATACTTTTGTACGGCTTAGCGCCATATAGAGTGAACCGCATTAAGCCGTGCTGCGTATAAGTATACAAGTATCATTACACTAACAAAATATAAAGCAGCCTCAAAATAAAAACTTGGCCTTGTAAGGTAAAATAAATTCGTGTTTCAAACACGCGACGCCAGTACAGGAGCAGGTCAGTATATTGTTACGCAAGAGATTCAATTCTGAATTTTTATTTTTAACAGTCATAAATGACATCGTGACACGCGTTCTAAGATGACAGAATATAAACACCCACACTGAAGAGGAGATATTATAAATTTAACTCTTTGAAGACGAAACGTAATGTTTTATATAAGGACTCAGTGCGTACCGCGCTGTAAACACTCTCCACTTCGGTTATAAAAACCAGTCTCTTAATGTTTTATAAGGCAAAAGTTGCTGTTTGTTCTGAGATCCGTACGAAACACATAAACGAAATGTGGGCACCACGTAGAATTTTTTAATGTTAAACCTGGTCGTATGTAAAGTTACCGCTAGGCTTTAAAAGGTTTAAGTAGGGCTTCATGTAACTTATCTGTAATTTTTTCTGGTTTTCACTGAAATATGAGCGCGTGCAAAAATTTTATTAAGGATCCCAAGATTAAAAGTTTTACAAAAATTCTCCCTGTGTGAGCCGCGCCGTTCTGTGCGGACAGGCGGATTTGGCACGGCAAACAGTCAGTTCTTGAAACTGCTTTGCCACCCCACCAACGACGATTATTTCCGTATGCATCACTAATTTTTTTTTCATAATGGAGATAAATTCTGTTCTCTTTGAGGTTGGAACTGAATCCTTTAAAAAGAAGAAGTAGCCATATTTGAGGACCTTATTTGCCAGCTTCTTGCCTTGGAGGTCGGGGTTCTATCCCGGACCAGTCCTTGTGAGATTCGTGTTTGACAAGTAACATTGGAACAGATTCTTCTCTAAGTATTTCTTTCAACCGTCAGAAATTTTCCACCAACTTTCCATATTCATATTTATCTTAGTACTAACTGCTATTACCAAAATGAAAAGTAGGCGAAGCCCAGTGAATTTCCAACAGAGCAATGCTATTTAAGTTACTGGGAAGCAACAATTCGTTCTACGCTCTCCGCTGCGATGGTCCATTGACCCCCTCACTTTTTAACCCTTTAAAGACGAAGCCTATCTGTTTTATATAAGGACTCAGTGCGTACCGCGCTGCAAACACTCTGCACTGCGGTTATAAAAATCAATCTCTTAATGTTTTATAAGGCAAAAGTTGCTGTTTGTTCTGGGATCCGTACAAAACACATAAATTCAATGTCAGCACCACGTAGAATTTGTAATGTTAAACCTGGTCGTATGTAAAGTTACCGCTAGACTTTAAAAGGTTAACATTACCGCGTAAGGAAACGTTTAGCGATCCTAGTGGCTGCGCGGTGTAAGGCGTGGGTCTGCGGCAGTTCGCTTGCTGGGATTGTGGGTTCGAATCCTACCGGAGGCATGGATATCTGTCTCTTGTGGGTGTTTGTGTGTTGTCACGTAGAAGTCTCTGCGTCGGTCTCATGACTCATCCAGAGTAGTCCTACTGAGTGTGGTGTGGCTGAGTGTGATCGTGAAGCCTCGGTAATGAGGAGGACCTGTTCCACTAGTGGCTGTTGCGCCACCATGGAAAAGGAAAGGTTTAAATAAGATGACTACTTGGATGTCATTTACGCCGGGCTTATTTTATGGTGAATTTACACTGCCTAGTTTAAACGGTGCCTAACTGTAGGATGTGCAATTTTGGTTTTTGTGAATTTTTGCTTGTTCTACTTTTTCAACACGTATTCCAGTATTCAGGGTGACTTCACCTCGAAGTTTGAAGTTACGCTTCAGACACAGGCTGCAAAATCTTGAGGACAGTAATATTAAAATGGTTTGTAGAGCATTAATTTAAAATTATATGGAAGGAAGCAGTCCTGGACGGTGTTAAGCCGCTCTCACAGGGCTTGCCTTAGTATTAAGAGGGTAAAAAGCGAGAAACCTTTGCCATGAAAATACTTGAAACCGCTATTTTTTGAACAGAAATCACGAGTTCTAACTGCTGTGGACTAAATTACGTATTTGAGCTAGGAATATTGCATAAAATGTATAGATTCTAATGGCATAATAATCCATAAATTATTAATTAATCACATAAAACGTCGTTCTACCTTATGTTAAATCACTGAGGCATTTATTTTCTTGCTAAACCTCTCTTCCGAGCTTCTTTGTTGGAAAATAATGGTTACATTAAAAACTTCTCAGACACGTGAGCGCGTTAGGAATCGCCTAATGGACTATGTGTGTCAGTCTTTTAATTTCAAGAGGAGAAAAAGGACTTCGTTCTTCAATAATGACAGAGCGTCAGCTCGAAAACAATAAGACATGCAGCGTGTTAATTACGTTTCACTGCATTTACACCACAATTCGTGTTTATTTCTGTGGTTGTACTTCAGGTGTACGTTAGAACAGCTGCTCCATTGTGTTGTTAAAAATGGTCTCAGGATTATTAACAATAAGAAAGAGTAGGGCTTCTCGTAGAGGTACGCATTACAATTATTGTCTTGTGTGTTCTAGCATAATGCATTCTTATCACTGAGTACTAAAGTTTCGGAGGGACGTACAGCCTCCATCTTCAGGGTTAGCGATACGAATGCCACCTTCCACTTGGTCCGGACAAGTTTTCATCCCTTCGCGCCTTTCCACGCATATTCTTTGAAATCCTCCCGCACGGCCTACATTTTGTGTCCCCATTGTCTTTGGATGTAAATGAGGAGTCAATTGTTCTTCCGAAAACTTTGTCTACCCATTAGACGAATACACGACGTCACAAGCTGGAAGATTATAACAGGAATGAGAATTGTCAGTTGGTGCAAGTTAGTGTGGAGACAGTAATCAGTGATTTAGTTCTCTTCGGTACTAAAATTTGTGTACAATATGCATAAAAATTTAATTCTTACTTCAAAGAAAACACAGAGTGCTTTCATTAGAAAGACCAGTCGGTGAATCTTGCGTGGGGAAATAATGGTTATTGTGTGAATCACAGGGAACACGTAAATACACTGTGTGTTAAAAAAAACCAGAAATTTCAGTGATAAACGTGGCGGTAACAATGTTCAACCCTAGGCTGCGAATGGTTGTTATTTGAGGTTTCCAGTGTGGTAAGCATTAACATTAGGGTCTAATGGAGTATAAAGCCGTGTAGTTTGGTCGATAGGTGAAGACCTGCTGCCTTCATGTCCAGCCTAGAAACCCTTGAAAGGAAGGCACTGGATTTTAAGTCCTTGTGTCATGGCCGTGTAGCCACATAAGAAGGAAGGTGAGACATCTTGGGTTATGGCAGAGCTAGGAGAGGAAATGGCTCTTCGTAACAAGATACGCGCCGAAGTATCAGTTGAAGGGCCCGGTGATGTTGATGGTGAAGGAGAAATGCGTTATTACGATGCAGATTCGCGAAAAACGTGTCGTTGGTCACGTCTGCTCCTTATGTTTTTTGTTGGTTCAGTGCGTCCTTCTTTAACGTTGTTCTCGGTGAGATTGTATCACGTCGCTTGCAGATGAGTGAATGAATATGCAGCATTGGTGAAGTGATACTGACAAGGCAAAGTTGAAACACTAGGAATAAGCCTGGCTCCAGTGCCACTATTTCCACCACAAATCCTACATGGACTGCCCTGAAACTGGACACGGTCCTCGGGGCTAAGAGGCCGGGTTTCGTTGCTGTGAAAGGATTTAGACCCTGGAAACAACTTCTTTAGCCCTTTAAAGCCTAGCGGTTTCTGTACGCCCTGTGTGGATTAACATTTAAAAATTCAACATTCTACCGACAGATTGGTCTATATTTATGTGTTTGTATGTATCTTTCAACAATGAGCAGTTATTTCCTAATACAGCATTAACGGGTTTGTTTCCATAACCTAGACTGAAAGTGTTTACTGCGCGGTACGAATTGCACGTTTATGTGTAGCTTAGGTTATTCTCAGTCTTTGAAGACTTAAAAATCTCTGGAAATAGACAGAAAAGCGGCTACCCACTTTTGATCCATTTCCATCCCCAAATAAGAGACACATCTGTGTGTTTAAATTTCTTTAGTAGTAGCTTTAGTTACTTTTGGTCTTCTTACCTTAGCTTTAAAAGAGCTTTTACCATAGGATCCGCAAAAATTTTTCGGTTGCGAAAGTTTAGCTTGCCCAAGTTAAATCCGGAAGCACCGATATAAACTAACACTGTGTAAGCATTAGTTAGAAGAAAGGGTCGGTATTGTGTCAGCACATTGCTTATTTTTATCACCAAATGACAAACATACATTGCAAGCTGTTTTATGTGACTGAACACAAGAAATTACCTGTCAAATACTAACTAATGCACCACTGGAAAGTTATATCAATATTAATCATTTTTTCAATATAACTTTCCAATGGTGCATTAGTTGGTATTTGATAGGGAATGACGAGAATGCACGGTTCTAGTAATGTAAAGTTCATGACCACAAGAAAGTTTATTCTTGAGACATTTCTTAATGCAAACATCAGAAATGTTCTGATTAGTGTGATGACTATCCTTGTGGGCAATACTGAATTCTGTACATCCAAGAACGGTTGGAATCCGATTTATAATATATGTGTACTATGCAAGAAATGGTAAGTTTGCTAGCAAATTGAACGAATCCAGTTCAGTCACGTCGAATCAAACCTAAGAGGGTGTTCCTCAACTTGTTGGTGGCTATTCAAGCTTGGATAGCGAGGTTCTTCTGAGTGAGACGTGAAGCAATTTTATCAATCTGCATATTACTATGCCATATTACTTTAAAACGTGTCTTAAAAGTAGTATTTTGTAAACGTAGTGACTTGTAGTTACGTTGTAACAACGTCGGATTTACAGTCAGGTTATAAAACAGTGACACAGGCCATTCACTCCCAGGGTTGCCAGTCTCTCAACAAAAAAATAATTGTCGGATTAACCAGAAAATATCGTCATTATTTCGCCGAAGCTGTCGTGCGGTTGGCAGAATTTTCTCAATTTGAATAATACCTCACAAAACACAAAATGAGGAAAATAAATTGCTGTCAGCACAACTAGTAAGTGTTTTATACGAAACCCGTAACACTTACTAGTTGTATTGAGGGAAATTTATTTTCCTCTTTATTATATCAAACACAAGGGGGTGACAGACGTAAAAAACACAAGAACATTCAAATTTACAAAATCACGAAGACACACTAGACATGAGGGCCATAACAGGAGTCACAATACTAAACTCAGGCTCAGAAGTAGGTAAGTGCCGATCGGTTCTCATTAACTGCACTAAATCGTCGCAATGTTATATTCCTTTACCCATTCATGTTTTAATGTAACACCAATATTTATTTAGGGCTCGAGGGGTCGCGAGGAAAAGTTGTTGGCCTAATCTGGGCCGCAGCTGCAAAGGTTTGAGAAACACTGCTCAAAGACGTTACAACTACAGGCCTGCTTTTAGTGTAGAATTTCTTCATATATTTCTTCACGCTGCATGAAACAGTTCGAGTTAAAGAAAAGCCGAAGGACCGCCCTTGTGCCATCTTGGTGAGTCAGACTCAATCCAATTACCGCCCGACGCCCTAAAGATATCTTCGCCGTCTGCAGCTGTTCTACTTGTGACTACCATGCATACAAGAGGACACAAGACGGGGAACCGACACAGAGTCGTCGGTACAGTGACTAGACTGCAGGCTGGAGAATCGAGGAATTGAGGTCGCGTTCTCGTTGGGGCGAGAAATTATTCTCTTCTTTATGTATCCAAAGGTCTACGGAGCCTGTCCAGCTTCGGACCTAAGGAGTAGGGAAGTATATTTCTAGCGAGGATGGCGGGAGGTAAAGAGGTCCGGGCATGATACATACTGGTCACTTCCATCCGTGGTTTAGAATGCGTGGAGATGTACCTTCACGCCACCTGTAACACTTTTAGCCCAAATCTCCACACAAAGCAACTTCAGTGTGGGAACAAACGCTCATTTCTCATTATTGCAATTACTTTCCCTTTACAGCAATTTTTCAGATTTCTTCTTCTACCTTTGTGACTTAGAGGGTCCTGTAGACTCTAAAATCCTTTTGACTCTGCTATGGTTTCACCACAAGGTGAGGTCCCGTAGACTCTAAAATCCTTTTGACTCTGCTATGGTTTCACCACAAGGTGAGGTCCTGTAGACTCTGAAACTCCTTTGACTCTGCTACGGTTTAACCACAACGTGAGGTCCTGTAGACTCTGAAACTCCTTTGACTCTGCTTTGGTTCCACTACAACGTGAGGTCCTGTAGACTGTGAAAATCCTTTGACTCTGCTTTGGTTCCACTAAAACGCGAGGCCCTGTAGACTCTGAAACTCTATTGACTCTACTACGGTTTCACCACAACGTGAGGCCCTGTAGACTCTGAAACTCCTTTGACTCCGCTATGCTTTCACAAGAACGTGAGTTCTGTAAACTCTGCTATCATCTCGTCACCACGTCTGTACCCGCACAGTAGAATACAAGCAAGCAGCAAACACTGACACAAGCCCACGACACGAGTGCAATGCAAACTCACGGTCGAAAATTCCGAGCTCCTGAAGAAACACACAGCCTATAAAAAGCTACTTATGTCATATTTATCTGAATGGTTGTGTCTATGGTTTATTGCAATAAACTTGGTTAATATTTGTATAGAGCCTATTGTCTGACGTTTTGGTTGTTAAAAACAAAATATTTCAGAGACTGACCGAGGCATCCATTTGCTGAGAAGTTGCATTCTTAGTAAAAGTATAGGTTTGGCCTTGTTCAGAACTTCAGGTGAGATTATCAACGGATAAAACCAATGGAAATTTTCCAGTAGCTTTGCGACTTAAATTTGTCTAAATACAAGAAATGCAATGAATTTCATTAACGGATATAAGTACCCTGGACTTGAAAGGCTTGACTGTACTCGGGCTTTCCGGAAATATTTGCGTCCTTCTCCATCGGTGTTTCTACTTATTTCATAGCCAAAATATGGGATGTAGAATTACAGAAATAAACATCCGAGACTTCAGCTTACTAAGAATTCTACGTGTTTGGCTTCACTTGCTTTCTTTCTGACGTTTCCAACGTGGAATTACTGAGACATTCAAGCTGTTGGCTAAAATTGCCTAACATTTCACTGCTCCGTGAACGACAGTGTTTCGACAGAAGCCTGTAATTTCTTGCAAATTTTATCTTATTACGTGTAGTTAGAGAATAATTATCCGTGTGCTTAATTTAAGTTCCACTATGACATACGAGAGAGTCATGATTCATCAATCCGTAAACTCCACACCAGATTAGGATGAATATTTTCACGCTTCGGCCGCTTTACTCAAAGTAAAATAGTTCGGCACCTAGCATATATGTGGCAGAATAGGCTTCAATGCCAGACTAAACACAGTGGAGAGGAGATGTGTCGGTGTCTTCCGTTATATTATATTAGCGTCAGTTAGTTACGACAGTGTCTTTCAGTAGCCACTTACAACTGCAGTAAAGTGACAGGGTATTTATTAATGCTTAGTGTCTTTTTACACGTGTATTGAAATTTCCACAGCCACCTAGTTTATGTCATGGAAAACTCTAGTTCTCTTGGGTATAAGTATTTCATTCTGATATAGCTAAGCATAGACGTGGTGAATTTGTAACAAACTTCCCTGATATCGTTTAAGCCTATCAATTTCAATGTCTATCGTGGAGGGAAAGTCCCAGGAGCCATAATAAAGGCATTTAAACAAATAATTTTACAAAAAATATTAATGTGTAAAGCCCAGCTCCTCCCATGAAGAAAATTCCTTCATCGGAACGTAGTAGTTGCTGTGGCAATCAGGAAGTTGCCCGCCGTTTGTGGAACTGCATTACCATGCTTACAAGAGCACAAACCTGGAACCTGTCCCGAAAAAAAGGATTCCAGTATACACCGTCGTACCTCCGATTGAAACCCCATTTTAATATTATCCCTTCTCCTATGGCTCGATCTTCGAAGCATAAACATACATCCTGCTCGTAACTGTATCTCCTTTCATCTCTGGCATCGCCTTGTACCCTCCAGAAATCATATTTCTCTGTACGTCGAAAGCAGAGTGTGAGTAGCGGGGCTACAACAGCCCACCAAACTGGCTACACTGTGAAAGAAACAGTGTTTATTTTATATTTTTCCCAAGCATAAAGGTTTATCACATATAACACCCCCATCTGTCGACAAATTCCACGACAGCTGCCGTGCTCTCTCTCTCTTTACTTTTACACTAATTTAAACACGTTCTTCTGACCCATATATCGACGCAACGTCCGAAATTTATAAGAGAAGTGGACAAATAATTACACCAAGCTTGCAGCTTTAGTGTTTTTTAAGCTATATAGTCTACGATCCTGAGAGTGTTGTTGTATTTATTACAGGTAAATACATTTGTTGTTACTTCTTTTGCTAAATAATCTGTGACGGACAAAAGTTTAGACTTTCGTTTGGAAAGGGTAGCTTATTTGGTATAGTGACTAGGCTACAGGCTAAACGTTAGAAAAATATTTTTTTTCGATTTTCTGCTGGGGTAAAATGCTTTCTCGTTTACAAAGATTTCATATTGATTCTGGGATCCACAAAGCCTCTTGTCCAATGGGGGTAAACGTGTGTCTTTTACGGGAGTAAAACTGCCACAGCCTGATGCAAAGCCATCCAAACACAACTAGCGCCAATTAAAAAACGCCTACAGATATATACCTGTATTCTCCATATGCATTCATAGCGTGTTCTTTAATTAAACATAGGAACAGCTTTACCATTCTACCACACAATGTTATAGCAGGTTTTAATTCTGTAGTGTAATTAATTTAGGATTGTACACAAACTACAATTATTTTCCATATCCAGTTTTACAATTTAAACACGTGATCAGCTGCTGAAATTACAAGGAGAATATGTTGCAGATAAGTACACGATTACTGTATTCGGAAGAAAAATATATTGAGAAAATACTTTCTGTGAGGGTGCTGAATATTTTGATTACAAGAAACAAACTTGTGAAAGGTACATTAGCTTCACTAACTTGAAAACTTCTTCTGGAAAGAGAGCTACGTTACTTTTAACATATTACATTTCGTATAATAAATAAACAGTAACATGGTTGTTATCTGGGATAGGCGGCGATTTGTTTAATGGTGAAAATGAAGACCACAGTGCTGACAAGTACAACTACCATTGCAATTCTTCTTTTTGGGGTCATCTTCTTTTCGTATTTATAATTACTGCCAAACTGTACTGCTAACCCCTGTAAAGACGCAATAATAAACGCCAGCTCTTAGCATATGACATGGCAAATGTAAAATTTCTGGGCATATATTTACGGGAATTTGTGCAAAATTCCAAATTTTATTGTTATAGTGTTAAGTCCACTCTTCAAATTGGAAAAAGTTTTAGCGAAAATGCAATGTAGTTTATCATCTACTCTTTGAAAAAATGGATTAATATTGGCTTCCTTAACATTTCGCAGTGTACCCATCTGTAAAGAGAACAACGCAGATCGAGTACACAGTTCTTATAACATCGTGTGCCGTGATGTGATTCATTCTTATACTTACGTAGCTGTCTTCATGTTAGCCTTTGTAAGGCTTCCTCTCGCCTGGGGGAGAATTTATCGCCAAGGAAGTTTCCGTCACATCTGGTCCACAAAGACGAATCGTTAATTTCCTCTTTGAATCCCCAGAAAATTGCTTACCGGAGTTGAGGGACATGGCTTAGTTGGCAAATTACTGTCGTGCACTGCGGAGGGAATCATATTATATAGTGGCTATAAGTACTTGAACGTGACCTCGATATGACACTTTGTGGGGTGACATGGGTCGTTTCTGAAGAATGAAAGGAATAAACACGAAACTAAGAAACTTGTAAAAATAATTTAAAAAAAAACAAACTTCTGCTTAATTTTAATCCTAAAAAGCTTTTTTCGTGCACATCTGCGGTAAACATCAACTTATGATTGAACATTTATGTAATGCAAAAACTTTTCTATGCGTACAGTTTGAACCAAAGTGACTCACGTCACGGACACAAAATGTTGGTTCAATTTACATACATTTTAATGATTTAAAGTAGATAATAATGTCGTCTGCATAACTTCAATTACAGTTTATTCACCCACATATTTCAATCGACATGCGATCATCCTCAGGCTCTACAATTTGACAAGATAAAAATTGACTTTGCTAACATGTGTTCCTGTTTTTCGAGACTCAGATGCTAAGTCTTTATATAAACGCATACAGTTTTATGATATAGATCTTAAGGGAAGTAAGTTTTAATATAAATAATAGGCCTATCTGCAGGAATTCCTTCTAGATGAGTAGTGATGAATCTTGTACAAAAATGAAGTTTGTATTTAGAAAATATTTAGGGAAACTTTTGTATTACGTATTAGAAGTATAAAACCATATGATTTACATCAGCGTAACAAAGTAACTGTATTTCAAGTAAAAATTATATGTTTGTGAGAAAGGAGACGATATGCTAATTAAAATATTCTTCTCCTGGTTGAAAGATCTTCCGTGTGGCACACATGCACAGGCACGCACGCACTGTTTTTCTTAAAATAGATTTCCTTCCTCATGTTCATACAAATTACATGACGTTATACTGCTAATACAAGATTTTATATAAACGATTTTCTACACATGAACTTCATTTTTATTCAACACGCATCACTACTCGTCTAGAATAAATTCCTGGAGATTTTATCTATTTTATTATTTACTTTGCTTACGATTTAGAACATATAAATATACATGCGAATGTAAAGACTGAGGTCTCTGTCTCCAAAAACAAGAATATGTGCTGGCACAATTGATTGTTACGGTGTAAATGTGTAGAGCCTAAAGATAGTCGCGTGTCAATTGAAACATGTAGCTGGTTAATGCAAACACAGACGTAGCAAACTGTAATGAAGTCTGTGTAGGCGGCATTGTGACTACATTCAATTCACTGAAATCTATAAACACAACATGAAGAACCGCACCAAATTTACCTACATTATTTAACGTGCATAGAAATATTAATTCTTAAATAAACGTATTTAAGGGGCAGAGTTCTTTTTCGGGGTCTAGGAGTTTTTCTGCTGCACAACAACTCATCGTATTTCATGGAACCCGGATGTTTATTGCTGTGTCCACAGCAGTCACTCTCCTGTCCCAGGCCAGATGAATCCAGTCTGCATCCTCCGATCTTACTTCTTTAAAACACTTCTAATCCTTCCTCTATGCCAATCCTCCTCCTTCTTTCGGTATTCCCAACCAAAAATCCAAACACTTTTATTCCCCCATGCACCTGTCACATCTAACTTCCAGCTCTTCCTTTTTTATCTGAACTTCCCAATTCTATTTGGCGAGGATTACAAATAGCACTGCTCCTCTTTACACTATTTTTCCAGCCTCCTGTTTCTTCTTCTCACTTAGACACAAATATCTCTCTGACAGTTTGATTTTCAAACACCTAAGTCCTTTCCCGAATGTAAGAGACAAGATTTCACGCACAAATAATAGGGCATACAAAACAAAAACACCGTAGAAGTACGACTTGAAAATTACGTACCTTACAGCTGTTTTTACTATCCGAACGAACAAAACACTTTAAGCACTAAGCCCTTATTTACCTTCTACTAAAGGTTTCGGCCGTTTGTATCGGCCATCATCACGTAGAATAACAGTAATATAGATGGAAAAGTATACTGAGAAGGAAGCCTCCCCTTTACAGCTAAAATATTAAACATACATAAAGTAATTGTTGCTACTTGTGAAGGAGTAATATTAAGACATATACAGTGGCAGTTAAGTTGTTTAAAATGCAGTCACTGTGTTTTACATGGAAGACATGTCTCTGTTATTCGTGGAGTATGTAGCGGACTTGGTTCACGAAAGCGGCAATGTTAGACGCCGGCTTAGTAGATGTTACCTTGAGATTTTTTGTAATGTAAGTCATTAATTTTCTTATTAGTTTGCGTTCAAAACTATGCACGTATATGGTCATGTCTCGAAATCAGAATACACGACAAAATCGCAACATAAATATAGATAGTAAATCCTTTGAAAGGTGGAAGAATTCAAATATTTGGGAGCAACCCTAACGAATCGAAACTCCATTCATGAAGAAATTAAGAGCAGATTGAAGTCGGGGAATGCTTGCTATCATTCGGTGCAGAATCTTTTGTCTTCCGGGTTGCTATCCAAAAACACAAAGATTAGGTTATACAGAACTGTAATGTTACCTGTTGTTTTTATGTGTGTGAAACATGGTCTCTCACGCTGAGGGAGGAACAAAGACTGAGGGTGTTCGAGAATAGGGTGCTGAGGAGGATATTTGGGCCTAAGAGGGACGAGGCGACAGGGGAGTGGAGAAGACTACATAACGAGGAACTTAATGACCTGTACTCATTACCAAATATTATTCGGGTAATCAAATCGAGAAGAATGAGATGGGCGGGCATGCAGCACGTATGGGGGAAAAGAGAGGTGCATACAGGATTTTGGTGGAGAGACCTGAGGGAAGGCGACCACTTGGGAGACCCATCGGTGGACGGGTGGATAATATTAAAATGGATCTTCAATACGTGGGATGAGGCATGGACTGGATTGAGCTGGCTCCGGATACGGACAGGTGGCGGGCTCTTGTGAATGAGGTACTGAACCTTCGGGTTCCATAAAATGCGGGGAATTTCATGACTCTCTTAGAAACTCTTAGCTTCTCAAGAAGGCCTCTGTTCCATGGAGTTAGTCAGTCAGTCAGTCAGTCAGTCGGTCGGTCGGTCGGTCGGTTGGTTGGTTCGTTCGTTCTTTCGTTCGTTGGTTGGTTAGTTAGTTAGTTAGTTAGTTAGTTAGTTAGTTAGTTAGTTAGTTAGTTAGTCAGTCAGTTATTACTTTGTGTTCAACGCTCGTAGGTAGCTTTCTTACTTATGGCACACCCTGTGTTTCAATGGAGGCTGCAGAAGTCTATGACTTTTTATTGTGTGTAGGGATCCATACCTTCGTCCATTCGGAAGTGGTAATAGCTAAAAATTGCAGTTACTTTATACATAACGTAAAGTTTGCCTGTGTGCCCCAGTAGTCGTTGTAGGGTACGTGTTATGTCCACTACTAAAGGTGAGTTAATAGGAAGCAGCTACTTCCTGCAGCCAATGCACACTGGCTTGTTTTAAGGCCCTGTATCCTTCTTTCGCTTACAGGAACCACATCAATATGGACTTCTTTATTTGTCATTTAAACTACGTTTATCTCTCCGCAGCATGACGTACTCTTCTCCAGTTAAAATTCTAATGAATTCTCATCTTTAAAATGACGCTTCGTAATTGCGGATAATACATAGGTACCAACATTTCGGGCGTACTTTCTCTTTCCATTTTCAGAGTATAAAAGAAGGCAAATTTCTCAAAAATATTCTCGCTATGTATCATACTACACGGCGTCACATTCTAGAAGACCATGACATAAAGAGTAATCTCCTTAAGAACCTCAAAGTTCGTATAATATATTCTGATTTATATTTACATTCTTTCTGTCAGGGAAGCTAGTCGTAGTGTAACTAAAGAAGGAAATGAATGGTTGACATCACAAAGAGAGAAGAATTTTTATCCATCCGGTTCTACGTCGCTGTTTGCATATCTTGCGAATAATTCTCCCTCGCTCGTTACAGCATTAGTTTAAAGTACAAGCGAGGATCGCAGTCAGTTCGAGAATAAGCAAGATAAATTCTAACGCGATTTATTAACTCTGACATCCATTCCATTTAAACAGTGACAGGGAGAAATTCCGTGACAATGGGAGAGGAGAGATGCTTGTTTGACACAAGCTGCTGTAGAACTGGTCGATAATGCTTTCCATTAAGGAGGATTGGTAAGACCGTCCCATGAGGTGAACTGCTGCTTGTGTTCTTACGGATCTAATTCAAGATGTTTCGGTGAGACACTTCAGTACTTTAGTCCTGTAAGATATGCGGGTGAAACAGCTTATCGAAACCTGCCGATCATGATGTTAAGTACTGTAAATTTATATCGCTCATCGTTTTGCAGGTTTAACATTTTCATTTATTTTAGTAATTGAAACATTTTTTACTCAGAATCGTCTGAAGTAAGGAGATTTTTATCGCAATTGATAATTAATTTTGCTGCAGAATATGACATTACGAGGGTCAAAAAAAAAGAAATGGACATTAATTAGTATACAGGGCCTTTTACTTAGTTTTGTTAATGAACTGGTCGAAAACACATTTACTTAGTTTTTATCCAATAATTAGGAGGTTGGTCTGTAAGCAACGCTGAAAAATGTAAGTATATTTGTAGGTCTGGCCTAAATATGAGGGGCAAAATTATAAAACACAAATAATTAATTAATTCTCGGAAATTATGAAGAATTTAAAACTTTGGGAAAGACTAAAAAAGCCAAATTGCCTTCCAAAATTAATTAAGCATGAGTCGGAGGAATGCCTGATACTGCCCGGTTCAGAGTTTTTGTCCTCCTGTTTTCTATATAAAAACACAAAAAAGATTAAGATATAAAAAGGTGTAATTTTTCTTGTAGGTTTACGAGGATGTGAAACTTGGTTTCTCGTATTGAGGGAGGAACATACGCTGAGGGTGTTCCCGAATAGGTTGCCGGGGAAGGAATTTGGACCTAAAAGTGAAGAAATAATAGGTGGCTGGATTCAACAGCAGAAAGAGGAGTCTTCTCTTTTTCTATTCGTCATATAATAGCTCTTTCCCTGGGGCTGGCGCGGTTTAACGCCGAGGTTTTACCCGTCTCATGACACTGGTGTCTCCTAACGATTTCCTGTACGGGCTCGGTAAGCTAGCTGCCAGTACGGGATGAATGAACACACGATTACGAAATTTTTACAATACATTCACGAGTTTCTGACTTATAAACTGACACTATCATTCAGCCAGCCCATGGGTTTGGGTTTATACAATAACATAATACTTTACGTTCATCGTTTCAACCCTTTTAATTATCCCATTTGCTTTCGGGTGCGTTCTGACTGTACGTGCAATTTAGTGACTCGCCGTACGTCTACGAATTCTTATCGGTGCATCAATGAACGGATATACATGAACATAAACTTCTTATACAATGTATCCACAAAAGTGTTATTCATATTTTTAAAAATTTATTATATGATAACCAATGAGGAATTATGCAGTCTTTTTGAATCTTTCGTGAGCTCCAAAGCTCTATGTGTTTTATTCCGCTGCCACATGGGAACCCTTAGTGGCCCTTCTGACATAAAGCTAAAGGTGCAATTCTGCCTGTGTGCACCTCTACAATCTTTTATTTACACTGTACGAATACTTTCCTACATAACGAGGAACTAAATGACCTGTACTCATTACCAAAATTATTCGGGTAAACAAATCGAGAAGAATTATATGGGCGGGGCATGTAGCACGTATGGGGAAAAGAGAAGTGCATACAGGATTTTGGTGGGGAGACCTGAGGGAAGCAGACAACTTGATAGACCCAGGCGTAGATCGGAGGATAATATTAAAATGGATCTCCAAGAAGTGGAATGGGGCATGGACTGGATTGAGCTGGCTCAGGATAGGGACAGGTGGCGGGCTCTTGTGAATGCGGTAATGAAACTCCAGATTCCATAAAATGCCGGAAATTTCTTGACTATCTAAGAAACTGTTAGTTTCTCAAGAAGGCCTCTGCTCCATGGAATTAGTTCTTCTTCTTCGTCGTCTTCTTCTTCTTCTTCTTCTTCGTCTTCTTCGTCGGCATCGTCTTCTTCTTCGTCGTCGTCTTCTTCTTCTTCTTCTTCTTCTTCTTCTTCTTCTTCTTCGTCGTCGTCGTCTTCTTCTTCGTCTTCTTCTTTTTCTTCTTCTTGGTCTTCTTCTTCTTCTTCTTCGTTTTCTTCTTCTTCGTCTTCTTCGTCGTCTTCTTCTTTTTCTTCTTCTTCTTCTTCGTCTTCTTCGTCTTCTTCTTCTTCTTCTTCGTCGTCGTCGTCGTCTTCTTCTTCTTCTTCTTCTTCTTCGTCGTCGTCGTCTTCTTCTTCGTCTTCTTTTTCTTCTTCTTCGTCTTCTTCTTCTTCGTCTTCTTCTTCTTCTTCTTCGTCTTCTTCTTCTTCGTCTTCTTCTTCTTCTTCTTCTTCGTCTTCTTCTTCTTCGTCGTCGTCGTCGTCTTCTTCTTCTTCTTCGTCTTCTTCTTCGTCTTCTTCGTCTTCTTCTTCTTCTTCTTCTTCTTCTTCTTCTTCTTCTTCTTCTTCTTCTTCTTCTTCTTCTTACAAAGCGCTACAACCTGCACAAGGTGCTGGCTTGCTCAACTACTTTCTTCCATCCATCTGTTTCTATTCTGCACTACATTCTTCCAATCACATATTTACATGCTTTTTATATCTCCCAAAACGTCATCTTCCCAACGTGTCTCAGGCCTTCCAGTTGGTCTTTTCGACATGGGTTTCTATCTCTTGATCTTCTTAACATTATTATCGTCAGCCATGCGTTCGACATGGCCTAATCAACTTAATCTTTGCATTTTAATAAACCCAATTATGTTTTGTCCTTTAATTACTTCATTAATTTCTTGATTAGTTTTAATCCTCCAGTTACCATCATCTGATCTTGCAGGACCAAAAATTTTCCTCATGATCTTTCTTTCGAAGATCATCAGTTTATTTTTCAGATTTTCCTTAAGGACCCATGTTTCGCAGGTGCAGGTTACTGCTGGGCGAATTAACGTTTTATAGAGTTGTAATTTGACGTTTCGGGATATTAATTTCGATGTGAATAATTTCTTGTGAACATAGAATGCTCTATTACCTGCTACAATTCTTTCTTTAATTTCTTGCTGAATGGTGTTTTCAGTATTTACCATTGCTCGAAGGTATTTAAATGAATTTACTTGTTCAAACTGTCGCTATCCTGTATCTATATACGTTGGCTGGATTATTTTCCTGGTACCCAATATAAGTGCTTAGTTTTATTGTTCTTTACTATTAAGCCAACTTTTTGTTCCTCATTTTTGAGTTTACAGAAGGTTTCAATTAAGCTTTGCTTTGTTCTTCCAATTATTACAACATCATCTGCGTAAGCGCAAATCTGCTTTAATCTTGCGGTTATGTTTCCTCGGACTTCTAAATTGTCAATTACTGAATTCAACACTACACTAAATAGTAAAGCCAATAGTGGGTATCCCTGTCTAACACAGGCTGTTAGTTAGTACGAAGAATTTCACTGTCTTACACAGATTTTACGAAAATATGACGCTTCACGTACACATACAAGAAGAAAATTAAGGCGTTATATCTGGGGAACGTATGGTCCAGGATATTTTTCCACACCTGATATTTGGATCGTGAGTAGTACGTTCTTCTTTTTTGAGCCTTAAGAAATTTCCGAAAAGCGGCTATTAGCTTTGTCAGGCCTATCAGTCCCTTCGTCTCTGTGGTTGTCTGTCATAAGAAAGAACTCGGCTTCGGTGGGGATGGAGTTAAGAAATCAGGCAAGAAAATGTAAGTTTGGGTAGAATCGGGGAAGAATAGCAGGCACTTTACACTAAGACCTAAGCACGTTTATTATTATACGTCTCGCTGAAATAGACATGAAATGAGTAACCAAATATTAAAAAAAAACATTTTCTGGCAGATATTTTTCTTAAACCTGCCTTTTGTCAGATAGTTACCAACGGGTTACAGTAATTAAGACAAAAATACAAAGCTAGAGTCAAAATATCTAATATTTTTGTTTGCAAAAATTTTAAACTTGAAGGTTAAGATGCATTTACCTCAAGGATTAATTAAGGAAAAAGTAAATAAAGCCGCAATATTGAATATTATTGCTTTATACATTAAAAAATTTACATAATATGGCGGCAGATATGGTAGGATGAAATTTTTTGTGGTGTGAATTAATCAGTATGAATTACAATTCGCGTTGTCACGCCGTATTCCTATGCACTGTTCTTGTTATTCTTATGTTACATGTTATGTTCAGGAGTATAAGAGAGGGCAACCATAATGTGTAATGTTTAGTGCAGGTACCTAGGTATATGAAATTTGATACGTGGATAGATTTGGAATATATCTATAAATTGTGTAGAAAATATTGTTTGATAATCACATTTAAGACATTTCGGCGGGCGAGAAGTTTGATTTTATATATGACCGATAAATTTAACAAACACCAAAGTCGGCGCAAACGTATAAATAATCAATTCTTTAAAGAAATATAAGAACAGGCCTTAATTTTAGGACTACCTTTCTGTAATATATGTAAAACTATGAAAGGCAAAAATGTGGTTCCAGGTGATTCAGCGAATTGCATGATCGTCTAAGCAGAGTCGAGAATGCTTCATATTGTGGCAGTCTGAAGTTCAAATTCCTCCGGTACGGATGCTATTCGGATACTGCTTCTTTATTTTTGAACTCCTCCAGACAAGTCCCGGAACGAAAGCTAATAATTTCTTCTTTCTACGTTCTTCCGTAAATACCCGTAACGTGTCGTTAAATAAATAAGTAAACAAAGTAACATAATTTTATGGTACCAAATAAACACACGAAGCTAGACTGCAGGATTTACACAAACAGCCTATGCTCTGCCTTCTAGTACGAAAATTTTGTGGGGTCTGTGCCTAGCTCGTTTTGTGTCGTCCGCCCTGTGACAAGGCAGCGTTACTGTTTCAAACTAATGATGAAGTATGGCCTAGTTTTCGAACGTACTGTCTGGGCTCAGAGATTCCTTGACGGTGCTACACATCGCCACTGCCGAGAAAACGAAGCTTATGCAGTAGAGGCAGGGCTGTTTGAATTTAAGAGAGACATTCTCCGATTTATGAATCACATTTGCAAAACGAGCACCTTTTAATTCTCATTTTTTTTCTGTTGAATGTAAAAATATAGAAGTTTATGTAGCATAAAAATCGAGCTTTGGCATAATAAATTTCAAACAATCCTCGCTTCAGAGATGTTGGCATACCTGCCTCGTGTTTAGAAGGACGCAATTAAAAATGCAAAGATTGGCTGTACTGTCTGAGAATTTAGTAATTTTGTTCAGTCTCTCCAGGAAAATTCCAGGATGTTTCTTCAAATTATACCATGGCCATTTCCTTACATACATTTTCCAAACCATAATTCACTAATCCTGAAATGGGACGCTGTGTATCCTGATCTACTGGCACAGTACTAAAAACCACAACTAGATAGATGATTAAACCGCATGGCATTTCCTATCCTCTTAACTTACTGAATGTAAATTACTAGTGATCAGATACATGTTAAACCGTGGGAAATAGATGGCAACATATATTCTGTATGACAAAGGGACAGCATCTGTTGGATTAATATGTTGAGCTGCGGTGGATGACTCCTCTATTTATGTCAAATGGATAAGCAGTTTCGTGTGCATTGGAAGAGTTTCGTTTCGTTTCGTTTCGTTTCCTTTCGTTTCGCAGTCCTTACATTTTCTGCCTACTCACAGTAGGTGTCGAGGTTGTTTATTTTCACTTAATCACACTCAGACACACACCACAGTCGGTAGGCCTCCTCTGGACGAGGGATCGGCCAGTCGCGGAGACCTCTACCTGACAACACCACACTCAAAAGAGATGAATATCCATGCCCCCGGTAGGATTCAAACCCACGATCCCAGCAAGCGCTCTGCCGCAGACTTAACGCCTTAAACCCCACGGCCACCGGGATCGGCCATTGCAGAGGTTTTGACGTTCTTGTTATCATTTGCTCGTTTCCGTGAAGGTATTGCTATATCGCAATTACAGCACAGTAAAGATCTAAATCTCTGGTCGTTTTCTGTAATGTTCATTTCATAATCTCCATGAATTGCACAGGGTTTCTGTTGTGTGTCTTTTAAAAGGAAGCTTACAAAATGAAAATCCTTAGCTAACTTTCCTTGCTGAAAGAACGACAGTAAACTTAATATGCAGCGTATTGAATGTATGTCTGCTTATGTGTTTCTGTGTGTTTGTTTTCCCCCCTTTAACCGCTGAACAAAGTAAGTGATTTTTACAAAACTTTCTCTGAACATTATATCACTTACGACCAACAAATCACCTTAGTTTTACACTTCATATCCTACCTTCAGTAATAACAACAAGGCGCAGGCACGCAATTGTGGGGGAGAACGCCATAAGATATTCGTACCATTTATACGGGCCGATCCCAGTGGCCGCGCGGTCTAAGGCGTAGGTCTGCGGCCGAGCGCTTGCTGGGATCGTGGATTCGAATCCCACCGTGGGCATGGATGTTTGTCTTGTACAGTGTTTGTGTTGTCAGGTAGAGGTCTCTGCGACGGGCCGATCCCTCGTCCAGAGGAGTCCTACCGACTCTGGTGTGTGTCTGAGTGTGATCAAGTGAAAATAAACAATCTCGACACCTCCTGTGAGTAGGTAGAAGAGGTAAGGACTACGAAACGAAACGAAACCATTTATACGGTAAATAATGAACGAACATGTAATAAACATTCGAGTCCTCTGGGATGTAAAGCTACGTCGTTGTGTTTGTAGTTCCCAGCACTTCGAAGGGGCCGTGGTACGTTCATATTCAGGGTCCAGCAGTCCAGGAGGAATCCAGGTCTTCTTTGACTACTTAATCCAGAAGACGAAGGGATATTATCCTTCGAAATGTCGGATGCTACACTCGCAATGACACAGCGCTGCGTTCCAGAAGATTTGAGCCTTGAGCAACATTCAAATCTCGGGCTTTTTTCACTTCTGTGGAATGTGAGACACTAGACTGACACTTGTGAGAATGTGTTTTCAGCCTGTGATTTTGTAGGGATAATTAATAGATTACTGCAATTAAGCGTGTCTTAAATATATATTGTTCTACTAACTCGTACACTAAGAAATTACATATATACCATATATGATGAGTGATATAACAGATCTCCAAATGTTTCGATGTATATCACACCATCCTCAGGGGAGTCACATTGGAACATTAGCAAACAGCTGAAGCAAGCCAGCCTTTGTACTTACAGGCCTATGGAATCGTAGCTACTCAGATTTTGTGTCCTTAGTGAACCACTTATACCCTCCAAAATCACTGAAAAATAGAGCTGCAAACCTTATTATAAGAAATTGTTGATCCGATTAAACACTTAAACGATTTTGAAGTCATTTGAGGTGACGCAGTGCTGGATCTGTCTTTTCAGTAGCAGCGTGTTGTCCAAGTTCGTTGTTCAGTTTCCGTTCCCATGGATCGCGTATAATATTTAAAATTTAAAATTTAAAAACACTAAAACACACGAACTGAGCCACTGACAGTATGACGAACCACATTCGTAAATTGTCTCATTTGGTACGTCTACATTACGGCTAAATACCAACTAAGCTTCCCAGGTACGTGCGTTTATAACATGAGTCTTTTACCTGTAGCAAGTAATCTCTGAACTTTGCTCTTCCTCGAGTTTCTGAATGTATTTGTGGTGTCATATTATACACTATTAGTGGTTATTTTATTAAAAAATCTCAAAACTTTAATCTACATAATTAAAGTTCCTAATTAGAAAATATTCTCATTTAAGGCGCTATTCAAAGCTCTGCTCTTCTCCAACGCATTGTTTGCATTTGCCCCCGCTATCGATTATCTATGTATAGCAGAGCTGATTTGCACTGCTCTGAAAACCCGGTTCAGACTGGGGCATGAGCTGGCAATCTAAGCAATCTCAGCTGCGAACTGCGGCCCAGTATACAATAAGGCCTGCGTTAAATCTGATTTGTTATTAATTAAATGCATATTCATGATGCACTTACAGCTGGCAGCAAAAACGGGCAGTGACAATTATGTTTCCTTCAGTTGGCTTAGATTTCATAAAAATTCTATTATAATATACAAAACCTTCATATTCCATCGGTGTTGAAAACTAGAGTAGATATGATTCAGGGTGTGAATAAAATTTCAAAATCACAGTACCCTCACTTATCATTCGATATTAAGAAGATCTGTACAAAAACATTCATACTGAAGAACTAATTGGTGTATTGTGTGCTGCACTCGAAATTTCTTGTAATGAGGAAGTAGAGAAAGTAATGTATGCAATGTTCTACTTAAAATTGTTTTCCCTGCAATTGCAGAAGATTAGCGGTTGAAGCTCTCTTTTCCGCGTTTTCTTTGTGGGGTTTATTTAGAGTAACAAGAAGTTAATAATTTTACACATATTCTGATGAAATACCCGGGTTTGTGTTATTTTTTATGTGTAGATATTATCCTTATCGTCTACGATAATACATTCAGCTTAAATAGTATGCTTAAGAAATTTGGGAACATGAATTCAAATTAACTTTTGCATTAGAACAATATGTCAATATTAAAATCAATTTCGTACACATCACAGTAAGAATCCAGAATATTTTTAGATTAGTATATACGAGAAACCAACTTACCGACATTATTATACTGGGAAATTTTTTCCACCCGCCGGAATGTAAACATGCAGCTACCAGATATTTCTTTAATAGATTATGGCTCGTTCAATAAGTAATGTAAAAAATGAAACATTAGCAATCCGAGAAGTCTTACGTAATAATTGCTGTCCTACTGAAAGTATCAATATGCCAAGTCGAAACAACCAACCATCAGACAAGAAAGACAAGAAGTAAAATGTGTAAAATTCACTTACATTGACAAATAAAATTTGTCACAAAATTATTTAAGCACAGCAAATTAGCGTAGTGTTTCAAACCAATAATTCCGTTGGAAAAGTATTAAGAAATAAGAGCTTGACTTACAATAGTAAGTGAAGACACATAAGACAAACCGCGAGAAATCTTTAACTTGATTTGGCGAGGTTGTACAAGTAATACGTACTAACAATAACAATTAAAGTTTCCTCAACAGCTACCCGAAAGCCAACGTCCTGGAAGCACAGTTCTTAATAAAATGGTAGTCTTACGCATCACAAAAAAGGGCAACACATTAACATTCTTGAGCAGCTTTATATTTACATGGAAACCAAAAACACAATCCAACTCAACGATCACTGCACGGTACAACCCAACGATATATTCAAGGCCATATTACAACATAGTTCATACGATGACCGCTTTCACCCTTTAAACCAGTTCAGTACTCCTTTGGTCTGTGCGCAGTGCGGAGGCATCTCTGTTACCTACTGAAACATTACCCTACAAAACACGTAAGTTTCTCTACGTAAACACCCTAAAACTCTTTGCCGACTTTCTAAGAAATTTAGTACTTTCTACACAGAGTTGTCAACCCCGCCCCGTTTTTGTTCAATTTCAAAATTTTACAATTACACGGAAACATTCAACGTCGTAAGCATATTGACAGAAATCTATTTTTGGATCTAAGGACTATTCCATACTATACCTCTTTAATGTATGTTTTTAAAAGTAACTGCGTTTCATTTTATTCGGTTACTGAAATCCAAATTTCTCTTTTAGAGAAAAGTTTTGCGATTAGTTTGGAGTAAACCAAGACGTATGTAACATCGTCAAAAAAATCTGAAAAGAGCGTGTACGTGTACAAAAAGTGTACAACAAAGAACCACATAAAATACAATTTGTAGAAAGGACATCAAATTTAAACCATTGTTGGCACTAAATTTCCATAACAGTATTTTCCACGTTTCGTCAAAAACTGAATGTAAAACCATTCTTTAAATTTTACTAGGGTATTTTAGTAAAAGACTGAGGTCTCAGACTTTTAAATAGAATTTTTATTTAAGAGTGATTTTCTTAATAATTTTACATGTAAAATATGTGACGACGGTCACGTAAGGCCGAAACATGTAGTACAGTAGGCATTAAATAATTTTGTCAAAGTGAGCTGCCACAGACTGTTTCCTTTCTCCTTATTTTTTATCGTGTCACAACAGGTTGCTTAGACCAAACTTTACACCTCCGTCTTCCGAGTCGGTTCTTTCACCCAGGTGCCCCGACCAAAACCATTTATGCATTTTTCTTCTCGTACTTACGTGCCCCTTGCCCCGCCCGTCTTATTCACCTTGATACGATCATCCGAATATGTGGTGATGGGTTACAAACCATAAAGAACGTCATCTTTGCAGTGCCAAACATGTTCTACCCGACGCACTGTGCTGCCAGTGAATCTACCCTCTAGACCAATATCGCTAATTCTCTTGCAACTGTGTTCAATAACCCTGACTTATACAGACTCCTCCAATTCGAAGTTCCAAATCTTTAGCCTAATCCCCCTTACTTTGGTAGTTCCAAGGCATGTTTCTTTTTCTGAGGTCTCGCATGGCATCGCGTAACACACCAATTTGTTACAGTAAACACTTCTTAGGGTCTCCACGTGTGGGCTTTTCCCTACAGCTTATTTCATACAAGAAATTTGTTTCTATAAATAGTAACGTACAGACTTATATAAATTTAAGTTGCAACATGTGTTATATTAGTTCCTTAATAACAATGAGTTTTTCTGTGGAACGTAGTAACCGATAACTCAATATTTTGTTGAATAAAGATAATTAAATATAAGTAGTTTGTCAAATGCCTCAAATTTGTAAATAAACTGTAAACCACGAAATCCTGTGAAGTGGACCCGGTTTTTTGTGGAACAACACTTTAAATTTGACACGGAATTAGTCGCGGCTTTACTAAACGACGCAGTTTGTTGAGTTCACCCCATCATTACTATTTCACAGATCATTGTTTTAAATTTTAAAGAAATTACAGCGAAAACCACTACGCGAAATGTTGTGAAAGTCTAAAACATTAATTCTAAACATGGAGTTAATTACGCTTACAATAGCATGTTAATTATGTAACATGGAACACTGGTTTACACTTACTCATTCACTGTTTTGTTGAAATGTTACGAAGAAAAATAACCACAGGGAAAATGGTAACAAACTTCCATTAAACTCCACGCAGCGTGGTGTTACAGACTAGTGGTGGTGGTGGTGGTGGTGGTGGTGGTGGTGGTAGTAGTAGTAGTAGTAGTACGTATAGTAGTAGTAGCAGTAGTAGTAGATATCTTAGTAGTAGTAGTATAAAGACCAAGAGACAAGCAGAAACTTCACGATATTGTGACGTGATGAGAAACTGTGGTAGAATACCGTAACGAAATACAAGAGAAGCAAATGCGATAACACACGTGATACACGTACCTACCGTGGGCAAACACCATGCGTAACATAAAAAGAAACAATGAATGGTCATGTACGTATTTAGACGCACGAAGATCGAATGGGGAGACCGTGTAGTTCAGTAGGTTCCAGAAGTACATGTGGCCCACATCCTACACTCTGAAAGTGAAGGCAGGCGGCTTCACTTCCCTCCGAAACATTTGTATTCTCGTAACCCATAAACCGTGCATTGCGTCATATTCCAGAACACTGTAAACCTGTCATTCGCTGCAGTGGGAAACACAAATAACATGTAGGCCTACTCCAAATTATGTGCAAGTTTTCATTTTCTCGAAGAAGTGCAGATAAGTTTTCCGTTTTTCTGATATATTGTGCTCTGTCACTGGGTGTCTGTTCAGCGTTTCGAGGTCGTGCAGTGGCATCATCTTCAAGGGTCATACGTCCTTTTGGACAAGGCTGGGAAACAGCACCCGGTGACGGAGAGCAATATTCCAGGAGAACAAAGATACCACACTCACAATCATTTATTTCATCTGTGAGTGAGGGTTGTAATCCCCTGTTATCTTTGATTTCAGGCTTCCACCGCGATGTTAATGAAATATGCGCTCTTCTGGGATATTACGCAGCGTCGTGTGATAATTATTTACCGACGTTTCAGGGCAACGTATCGGTCTTGAACTGCTTGACCCTTGAAGATGGGACCGATATGTTGTCCCATATGCCGGTAAATAATTACCGCACAAATTTAATGTGTTCCATGTCCGTGCACTATATTATACAAAAACACGAATCACAAACAAAATGCACAAAGAGTTTCATCATCAATTGTAACACACCCTTACACGTTTCGACCCTGCTGGGTCATCTTCAGGGAGAACTTTTTGTTATCGTTACACTAAGGTTGCACTTCATAGTTGAGTGAGAATGTGCTGTTGACTGTGTAGTGCGTTGTTTTTGGAGGCGTGAACTCTCTGCGGTCCCGCCTTGCACTGCAAGGCAGTGCAGGCCAGAAGCACAGATTTCACGCCTCTAGTACACAGTACACAGTCAGCAGCACATTCTCACTCAACTATGAAGTGCAACCTTAGTGTAACGGTAACAAAAAAGTTCTCCCTGAAGATGACCCAGCAGGGTCGAAACATGTAGGAGTGTGTTACAATTTATGATAAAACTCTTTGTGCATTTGTTGGTGATTAGTGTTTTTGAATTACAGCCCAACTCTGCGTAATATTCCAGAAGAGCGCATATCTCAACCCCCTTATTATGTCGAAAAACATTAGTAGCTTGGAAGTCATTCTGGTTTTATCTAGAAGACTGTAAAGTCGGCAATGACTTATTATGTTATATTATTACTTGCAGGAGTAAGGGGAATTTTGGATGGTCAAGGCCCACTTATGGTCTTGGAACCACCGCATAGACTGGAGTTCTCTAACAGCACTGGAGGAAGACTGGATTGTAGTGCACGCGGAAGCCCTAAACCCACCGTGCATTGGCTTCTGATAGATGGAACGCCGGCAAACAGCATCTCGGGATTGCGGTATCAGTTACCGAATGGCTCCCTCGCATTCCCGGCGTTTAGTGCTGCGGAATTCAGACCAGATGTTCATCGGGCGGTTTACCGCTGTGTAGCCAGCAATGCTTTGGGTCGAGTGCTAAGCCGCGATGTAAGACTAAGAGCAGGTATGTGAACATTCAGAAAATTAACCCTTCCATTGGGAAACAGAGCTGTGAGTTTAAGCAAGTTGCTGTAACGCCAATTCTGTTATTATGCAAACAATTATTGTAACGTATTTCTATAGGAGTCACGCGATGTTTTAATACATTATGGGCTACTTAGTCCTTGGAATTTCTCCATCGTCTAATGTTTCAAAAATATAAGAAATAAAGGGAGTGTTTCGGAAAGAGGATACAATTCAATCCTCGCAAAACACCCCACTAATTCAGACACATTACTTATTTGTCGTTTCTGACAGTCCCAGATCAGTAGATGCATCGTAATTTTTTTACCTGAGAACAAAAATAAATCCAGTTTCCGAAATATTGTGTGCAGTTTTTGCATTCTTTATTTTTGAAACACAAGCCCATTCTATAGACAAAGGCGACGTTCAGGTGTTACTAAATTATTTTGATGGTTTTAATTCGAAAACTGTAGCTGTAGATGATTAAAGTGCCAGTGGAAATCATGGGTACACGTAATGTACTGGTGAATTGGTGTCGCGCAATAAAATACGTTACAAATGGTTACATAACTTCAGAAAATAATAGTTCGTTTAATAGTTCTGTTAATTGCATCAACAGATGATTAGCATTCGAAATTTTCAATTTTCAATTTTGTATTTAAATATGTATGATTTCTGCTGGCTTCTCCAGCCTTATGAATGATAGAAAATAGACCTGCGACTAGAAGGAGTAAGTGACAGAAGTTCAAGGTGTGCTTGAGTCTGTATTTCAATGTTTATCTTTCTAAAATATATAGTCATTTTAATAGCTTCAATGTTTAGTGCGGTGTTTGCTCTTCTGTCAGGTTCAGTACCTTTGTCTGAATGCAGATACCTTTACCTTTCAGATATTTCAGCCTTATTGAATGTACGTATCGTTAAGTAAGACCCCTTTTAACAATTTACCCTCCGAGCGGAATGTTTGGTAAGCGCTGAATGGTTTACAAGAAAGTTCTCATTCCGCTCACTAAAGCTTACATGAAACCATTTGCAGCTGTTCACACATAGGCACATCGTCCGCCGTCTATCAATATCTTGCTTGTTTATTTAGAATATTAAACTCTGCGTCTTGCCCGAAAAATTTTAAGGCATTTTATATATTAAGATGAGTCGGAATAGCGTAGTTGGTATAGTGACTAGGCTACGGGCTGGGTCTGCGCTTTCGAGTCTTGCCGAAAACGTCAAAACCGGCTCTTGGTAAAGGTAAAGGTAAAGCAGTCCCATTACAGGCCTGGACAGGCCCACAGGGTTCCAGGAGGTTGAGGCTCCCAGATTTCTAGACAATCGGCACATGAAGGTGGTAAGGTTGTCAGCCCTACGCACCGGCCGCGTTTACCCCCCAGGAAATATTCCTGGTACTCATTTCCGTTAGAGGCTGAGTCGACCCCAGGGCCATAGTGCGACCGACAGGATTATGCCAATGAAAAATTCCACTGACACCATCGGGAATTGAACCCGCGACCTGCCGGTTTGTAGCGCAGTGCCTCAACCAACTGCGCCACCGGCTCTTGGAGTCTGCCCAACCTCCTATTCTATGGGTACTCTTTTTTCTTTTCCTGGGAGTAAAGTGGTGGGTTATGTAGTTTTCTACTCATACCCATCTAGGTATTTGGTTAAGAATGAGTAGAGCTACACCTCTACTCCCTCTATGATTTCATGGATTAGACTGGGAAAACATTACCCGTGACACTTATTAAAGCTAAAATTGTTCTGCAACGTATGCAAGTGGATTGTGTTGTCAAAATTTTGGGAAGACTATGCTGCTTTCTTCTCTAGTACTGAAGTCTAAAATAAAAAGATGATCAGTGTTAACAGTCAGTAATCATTAAAGTATATTTCGTTTACGTCACATCTAATAAGAAGAAAACTTACGAAATGTAAGTACGACGTTTATATCCGTGTCACGCCATTTGGTATGCAGCCCTAAGAGTAACACGCTCTCTTGACAAAAACTATAGACAGTTACTTTCCTTCTCTCTTCATGTCTTTCCTTCCAGCCTTCCTTCCTCCTTTCTTCTTCTCTCCTTCGTTCCTTTTCTTTTTTTCCTCTTGCTTCTTCCCTTCATTTTTGCCATCCGTTCTACACCGTTTAGGCTTGTGCCGGCACCTATTGAGTATAAGGCTGTGTGGGTTCCACGTCCAGTCTGGACGCTTTGCATAAGAGATAAATCTTCTGCTGTGCCGGGAATCGAACTGGCATTTCCTGGTCATCAGCGTGTAACCTAGTCATTTCACCGATGGGGCTGCCGCTGCTCCTTTTCAAACTTCTTTAAACATCTTTAAATTTTCGATCTGCCTACATTCCTTAGCTTGATTTAAATGTAAATTTTAGTCGTCTTTCTGTATTCGGTGAGATTATTTATCTATTTTCGACTTAGTCATCAGCATACTAAATAGATATGAAAATTTTCCCGTGTATTATAACATAAGGTTTTATGCAGTTTGATACATACTTGGAGAAATCTGCCTCAAGCTCTGTTCTTTATTTGAAGTAATTATAACTCTTTTAATTGATAGGATTTTTAAGACTAAATCATTGAATTCATCCAAATTAGACTTAAAAAATTCAGTTATTACTTCTTAGAGAACACAATCTCTAACCGATTAACGATCTCTAGCGAAATAATCTGTATTTATTGTGCAAATTGTAAGTAACTTCTAAATACACTGTGCGGCAAGGAGCAAAATATTTTAATTTATAGCAAGGGTTCATATTTAAGACCTGTCTATAAATGCTTAAATTTGTGCAAGCCCTTTTTTGGTAGTCGCTGATTTAACCTCATCTTTACTTTCCGGTCGTTACTACAGTCGACTGAAGCCGAATATACAAAAAAAGTCGCCTATTTCTTTTCTCTTATTCTGTCACTGTCATATTTTAGCATTGGAAATACGTTTCTCTACTGATATTAATTCTGTATGTCGGGATAATTGGATGTGGTTTTTTAGTCCCATTATCCTGCTCGATTATTACCTTTGAAATGGGTGAGGGACTAAACAGGCTTTTGATGTGTTTTGCCTCGAGCAAACACAAGGCAACGATGGGTACTGTTATCCAAGCAAAGAGCGTGTTCGAGACTGTGGCAAGGGGAGAGGAGTTGACTGATGTTGTAGTGTATTTGGGGGATATAGGGTTTTGGGCTGGGGAGCGGCTTGTATTGAAAGCTCGGAAATTGCCTGAAATAATCAGTCTTATAACAAACGATAATTGTGGATTGGACCGTGTGACTTGTCACAGTGTTTGTTAACTTCATAACTTCACTAAATGTAAGACTTGCAGTAAAAAGTCTCCTTGACAGTGTAACAGTAAAAGACAAACAGGAAAGAAAGGTCATGTTAGAGCATATAATAAGCCGGCTTTATGTTTGGAAGGTTCCGGATTCGAACCTTAGAACCGACAACGGGTTTATACTGACCGAAGTTTTGCTCGGCTCCTTCACACAAGTTTCGAGACAGAATTTTAAATAATCACGGCCAATTCCAATTTATTTTTCACTAACCATGACATCGCTTGTCCCTGTAGCCTTAGCAACTGCTATCGCCCTTCGGCAAACCATTCATAAATAATTAGATAAATAAATAATTCCTTTCCATGGTGCTGTAACCCCTAATGGACCAGGGCCTCTTCATTATCAAGGCATTACGATCACAGGAATCCTCTGGACGATTGATCAGCCTGACGCAGAGACCGCTACCTAACAACACACAACAGTCACAAAGACAGACAACCAGGCCCCAGCGGAAAGCGAGCACGCGATTCTATCAATAGAGCAGCCGCAAAATAAATAAACAGAAACGTAAATACAGCGTCGTTCTTCTGTATAAGTAAGCACGACAACACAAGGACGTGTGATGAGCTAGATACAGATACATTAATGCTTAAATTTGTTAGTAGAAGCAGAAACGATATCAGCTTCAAATCCCTGCCGTTTGTCCCTGTGGTAGAAACCTCCGTTAGCTGTTGTACAAGACACTGAGTGCGCCACTAAACTCCTCTGAATCAGTGGAGAAATAAGCAGTAAGTTCATGATCCGCGGCCCAACTCTGACTGTACTTGTATAATAATGTAAAGATAAGGGAAAATTAACTGCTGTGTGCCACTATTGAACTCAGGAAATAGAACTGAGATAATATCCGAAAATAAGCCGCGACTATTTCTTTCCGTATACTCTCGTTTCATAATAAATGTTATACATCCTTTCCGTCCTATAAAACTTACGTGTCTGGAAGAAAATCATTAAATAAACAAACATCCGCACTATTCTTAAATCTATCTCCATCACGCAGTCCGTGTTACGACAGGTCCATAGCCCCTTCCATAGCGAGTTCTATCTAGTCTTTCTTCCAACATCCAGTACCTTGTCCTTTCCTTAAGGTCATCCAGTAGCTGCTTACGTCTTTCTCCTCATCTTCCCGTCTTTTGTATCACTCTTTCAATAGGTGTTTAGAAGGTAGTTCCTGCGAAAGGTGTGACCAGTGCAGTTAGCCTGCCTTATACATTTCAATGTATGAAGGATTTTCTCTTCCTCCTTGACTCTACGGAATACATTTTTCACAGCATCGGTCCTGCTGATCTTCTCCGCCAGTCCGCAGCACCTCACTTCAAAACTTTCCATGTATTTCTGATCTATTCTCCACAGGTTCCGAGTTTCAGCGCCATAATAAGCTATGCTCAAAATGTAGCACTTAGTAGTTTCATCCTTCAATTTAAGCCCCGTTTGCTGGGGAAGATTTTTCTTCTTGTTGAATCCTGAGTTTGCCATGATAATTTATAATTTAAAATAAATGCACGGAGATGAATCAAATAAAATTTGTCACGATAATCTTGAAAGAAGTTTCACGCGTACATCTTGCATTATTTGTTATTGGACTAGCCTGATAGTTGTACGTACTTAACCTTTCAAAGCCTAGCGGTAACTTTACATACGCCCAGGTTTAACATTAAAAAACTCTACGTGGTACCCACATTGCGTTTATGTGTTTTGTACGGATCTCAGAACAAACAGCAACTTTTGCCTTATAAAACAATAAGAGACTGGTTTTTATAACCGAAGTGGAGAGTGTTTACAGCGCGGTACGCGCTGAGTCCTTATATAAAAGAGATACTCTTCGTCTTTAAAGGGTTAAGTACGAATATATGTGCATACGGAAAGAGATCGCTTGGAAAACGTAGGCGTAGATGTGAAATAATAACGAAGCGGATGTAATGTGTGGTGGAAGACTGTAGAATATATTTATGTGGCTCAGAGTATGGACCAGGCGCGAGTTCTTATGAAAGAGGCAATGAAGTTTCGGTACTCGTCATATCGCGAAATTTCCTCATTACGCATGTAGATATTAGCCGATCCCAGTGGTCGGACCATCTAAGGCGTGAGTCAGCTGCCGTTCGCTTCCTGGGATTGCGGGTTCGAATCCCGCCGGCGCATGGATGTCTGTCTCTTGTGAGTGTTGTGTATAGTTAGGTAGAGATCTCTGCGTCGGCCTGATGGCTCATCACAGGGGTGCTACCGAGAGTGGTGTGTCTACATGAGTGTGATCGTGAAGCCTCGATAATGAGGAGGCCCTGGCCGACTAGGGGCTGTTGGGCCATGGGAAAAAAAAACACGATCAAATATTAGCTTGTCACGACTCTGCTTCATGGGACCGCCTGGTCGGGTCTTTGGTTACTTATTTAGTTTGTTGGTCGATTATTTAATTAATTGGTCAATTAGATGCATGCTGTATTTTCTAGAAACAGCGTATATATTTCAGTATCCAAGTCGTTATGCAGTTCTGGACACATAAACAAAGATAAAAATTACAAAGTCAGGAACACACTCTTGTCCTTCAGAGGCCGCCACTTGACGCTCTGGGATATCCGTAAAACACGTGATGTTGTTTCTCCTCTTACGAGCTCAGCACACTAACCCAGGGTGTATATAGAGTTTTTATTTTCGCTTTTACACACTGTACTTTCCTAAAATTACGTGGTCAGCAGGTTCCAACCTGATTATAAAGAACAGTACTCTCTGAAACGTCACCTACCTACCAGACTGGGCGTATCAGCCCTAGATTTCCACAATTACAACAGTTATTCACGTGATTAAATTTTTAAATTAGCGTCTTCATACGTTCAATTCTTTTTTTACATTTTAAGTATGTAAATTGGAAACGTGTTATGCTTTGATGCAAATTTGCCTTAGAAAATTAATTCGTTGCGTAGAACGAAGACTGCTAAAATGTTTCTTGAATTTTTAGTTTGATATGCATGTTATTTCCCCCGTGGTACCAAAACGTGTCTCTACAATCCAAGGAAATCATGACAGGAACTGATTCTGACCCAACTGTATGCTGCTTTGTGGGTGGGGTGGGGTGGGGTGGGGTGGGGAAAGGAAAGGGTGGCGCCTACTGTCTCCCCCGTTATTGACGCTCACCGTCGTAACACAAGTCACAATTCAGCAATATCCTGCCTTGAACTGTGCGTCACGTACGCAAGTTGTCACTTTCGTTGTACTGCGGAGTGAACACCAAGAAAATTAATGCACACTCAGCAGGTCACTCCCTACTCACTGTAAGTCAAGTTATGAAGCATAAGCGAAAGTATTATGGATTCGTTGATAAATATGGGCGAGTCCGGCAGCAAGTTGTGATATTATCTTTATGTAAACATTTTAATTACCACCGTTAATATCAAGTTACGCGCTTCAGGAATAAAGTTAACACAAATAAATAAAGATTTCAAGAAACTTGAGCTGAGGGCAGTTAAAATATTGAAGGTCAATTTCTGTTGATTATCAATTTCTACTGGCGGCACCTGGCAGAGAACTGATTTTCTCTAATCGCTTAGAATTAGCGCAAGTTGAAACAGCGCATTTACAGAAGTCACAAACATAATTATCAAGGTTACTTGTCCTGGGCTCACTCTTTATGTCGGAGACAATGAATCGAGGCCACAGAGAATGAATTCTCACAAATGATGCACAGTGTTTCTCTTCTTCCTGTGCCGCGGTTTTTTTTCAAAGCGCAGTTTCTTCTTATACCTTCTTTGTTTATCATTCGGCTGATTTTTCTTTTGATTGTTTTACTACTTCTTGTCTTGGCTGACTTGTTTATTCTTCATCCCCTTCTTAAAAAGACTTCAGGCATTTTCTTCTTTTTTAGCACTGACTCTTTTTCGTCAGGTTACTTTTTGGTGCTTACCTTCCAGAGGTGATGACAATTTCTTCGCAAGTTGTGTCGTATGATGTTTGGTGATAGTTGATGGGGCATGAATGTCAGTCACTTTATCCGTTTATTTTACAGGTAAACACAACACTTGAACACTGTGCCTTCGTTTATTTATTTTTCTACAACGTGTGTCGGTAGTTTTATTCGGCCATCATCAGTCAGAAGCACAAGTATGTGTGTCACTTCATGATCAACAGCTTTGACTTCTGCAGGCAAAGTAGTGTTCGTCACTGTAGAAAGCAGGTGTCTTTGAACTTGCAGATTCTGCATTTTACAATCATAACTGAGGACGTCTGTTCATTAAGTCAAGATGGAAATCTTTTTCAGACCAAAATGAACTCCCGAAACTGCAGTGTAGGAATCAACAGGAGGAAACGCGCACTAGATGGCCAGCACCTTAGTGGTGATGGTGGTGGTTTTCTATTCTTTTCGTAAGGTGACATTTTGGAAGTAAGGCCAGTAACGGGTTGATTGGCAATCCCCGAGATGATAGATGAATGGATATGGAACATCGATGGAATAATAACCAATTTCATCTTCTTTTTCTTGTTCTTCTTATTATTATTCTTATTCTTTACTGCCCGTCAGCAGATGCTTCGAATGCACCTCAGCCTTAGGCTTATTGTGCAGCCCTAAACACTCCATTCAGCACAGGTTCCTTACTGAAGCTGTGCTTATACAAGTATATTTGGGTTCAGCAAACAGCTTCCCAAAGAAATTATAGCGCTGACTAGTCAACACCTCGCAGCAGCAAATAATATGTTGCACTGTTTCAGCCTCCATCCTGCAAAATCTGCAGGTTGGATCCCATCAAACAGGCCCATAATATGCAGGTGCCTCCTCACAGGAGCGTGCCCGTGAGGATTACAACTGCCATTTTTAGTTGATGCCTACTTAATTTAAGTAGGCCTTCAGCTCTTCTCTTGCATGGTCCGCCAGTAAAAAGTTTGCCATTGTATGGCCTGGTAAATCTTTCCAGGATAACTGACTTAGTAAATGGACTTCTTCTACGAAGAAACTGTCTAAGTGCCACCTTGTCTACGACGAATTCCGTATGGATTATCCTGGAACTGAAATTGAACTTCAACGTTGAGGCACTGGCGACTGACAGGCTGAGATACGGCACAGCCTAGGATAACACTTAAGTATATCCTTCTGTTCAGGAATTATTTTATTTCACCAAATTTATTGATAGTTTATATGATAATGTTCTTTATTTGGAACTTCCGTAAATTAAGCCGGGTAAGAAAAATTCGCATTTGTTCCACTTCTTCGTGAATTAAAGTCTGAAACAAATATACGAAATGGACTCTAGTCACCGCAAAAGGCGGTGAAAGAGGAGCGAATTCCTTTTATGTTTTATTCCCCGATCCCTTTTTGCAATTACATTATCCATGCTTCACCCAGTGTGTGCTGTGTTTGTCTATAAAATGCTTTTTGTGGATGTGTTTTCCCCTCCTCATTTTCTGTCACGTGTTTATATCCGACTATTTTAGAACTGTTCAGAATGGACTCTACTTACACGTGTTGCATGTCCCAGGGATTACTACGTAGGATCTACAGCATTTTCGCAGTATTTTTGCCACAAAGGACATAATAATGAAAATTTTATTCCTCTCGCCAAGCCTTGCAGCACCTCTAAAACTTCATATCCCCAGGTACAATATACGTTTCTGACAGCTACTACGGTTTCTCGCTGTTTGTGAGATCGGTGCGGCGTCTGTGACGGCTGTTCTCTTCCAGGCTAGGTTGCTGGCTAGTTTCGACAAACCTACAGATGTGATTGAGGAATCTCAATCTTCATGATTCTTACCCTTCCATCATGAAGGCAGAGCCAACAAGTTCCTCCGAAAAGTCTGCAAAGTTGCACTCCACACAGTGTCATATCCCAGAAGACGCAATCGTCATATTTGCTGCCATGAGAACCTCAAATCTCACATACTGAGGCGCTCAAAAGCACAGAATTAATGTACTTACATCAGTTTCGCTTTCCCCCTCCCCCCCCCCTGCAGGTTTCAGAACATATAAGTTCATGCAGAACACTCAGCCAGTTTCAAGGGTAAGCTTATTATGCTTTCTTGAACATGAAGCTGTGAAGAAATTCGGAATTTTCACATTCGGACACTTTAATTATAAAAATTACAATTTCCACCATTGTAACACCGTGTAGTTCTTTAAATATTTGCAAGTATTTCGGAAGACCTTGCTGCCCACATCTGCGCTGAATAAGCAACCAGCAGATTTCTCCGAAACGTATACACATTTATAGAAATCACACGGCGTCACATCCCAGAAATCCATAATCTTGTTACTCAGATTTTACTCTTTCTGTTTTTATTTCTTTTGTGTACATGCGTTTCGTCCTACTTTGGTTTTCAGTAAGAGTTTAAATTGGTAGGACATCAATTTCAACATCATAATTATCGTCATAATAATAATAATAATAATAATAATAATAATAATCGTAATCATACTCATCGATTTTAGGTCTATATTTGTAGCTGCAATGCTCTTCAAAATCCGTGTTTTTCAGTAAATAGTATTAAGTACACGTACACAGCGAAATGTACTACGCGTATATTTCTTTGTGCTTTGCTAAAAATAAACGCAACAGAACTGTCTTGGTAGAAAACATAGACGTAAGGAAGTTGCTGCCCCTCTGCTTAATTACGTTCTATGCCATTAAGATTTATGAAGGCGTTAGGGAATATGTGCATAAGTTTTCTTCCTCGTCACTAAACACATGTGTGTGGTTATATTCATGCCCCAGTCGCTTTAACTCTTAGGGAAGGGCCTGCGGTAAACATTTTATTGGAGAGTGGGTTTGCCCCCTGGTTCCGTCTTGACGGTATAGTATAGAAAAATCCTCGCCCCCCCCCCCCCACCCCACCCCGGAAAATCCAATTCTCTTTCTTCAGTTTTCGAGCCCACAACCTAGACAGTATACAGACTGAGCTATAGCAAAGCTTTAATTAAATGCCATCCCGCACATTGGGACCCGACGGTTGTTCAAGTTACCGGGTCTAGTTAAGGCTGCATCCTAGCAAACTTTTTGTAAATGCAGTTGAATAATCGAGAGAATTGGAGGCGATGGCGAAGGGAGGCTGAGCCCTCCGAAACATCAGTGCCGCTCTATCTCCCACCCTCAAACCGATATCACAACCCCGGGCCTACTCTTCCATCGTTACTCTACTTGGGGACACAGTCGCTGCAACAACAGACGCGTTTCAGTTTACACATTGAAATTTCTCTCTTTTCCCTTTTTGTTTCCTAATGAGACCTTTTTGACAAAACCACGCCTTTGATTCAGTTAATCATTATTTCTGCAGTTTGGATGTTTCTTACAAGTCCAAAAGAAGTGGCTTCGCTGTATTCTGCGGCGTTGTAGAGGCAAACGAGCAAAACCTGTATCAGTGGCGTTGACATTTTGTGGTGAATTTGCCACCCTAAACAACAGTGTGGTAACTAAGCTCTGTTATAAACCTCCCCTAAATGAAACGTCAACTGCTGAGTTATGTTTTTATTATTACGGGCCGAGGTGGCTGTCAGCTCCAGAAGTCGTGCGCGTCGCTGCCACACACTTGTAATTAACTCAATATTGCTCACAGAACCCTTTTCTAACGTGTAACGCCGTGTAGTTTGGTAGATGCACACCAACTGTGAGCAGGATACTACCGCCATCGTTTTCCTTCCCGAATTTCCGTACTGGGAATTCCGAAGTTCCCTGAATCAAACCAGGTGGCTGGGAAATATAATTCAGGTTATTCGTGATTTTCCTCAGCCCTCGCAGACGACTAATGGAATAGTGACTCAAATTCGATCACAGCTCATAACTTTTATATCATTTGACATTCCTTACTCACAAATCGTCCTTCCATTCAGTTGTATAATCTGAGTTATTAGCAACAAGATTAAGTAAGGAATAAACAAAATGGGTCAGTAATCTACCCTGACAAGGAAGATAGAAGTGTCTTCCACAATTTTAGTACCTATCTCCCAACCCACACGGTGCAAAAACTTTCGACTTCAGCCTTGCTGTTTAGAGGAAAAAAGTATAAAATATCAGTTCTTCTTATACTGCAAAAGACTCGGGCTAGCTCTGTTGGTGCAGTTATTAGTCTACGATCTGTACTACCACGAAATCGTCTTTCGATTCCTGCAGAAGCAGGAAAATATTCTCTCCTCCAGAATGTCTGCATCCTATGCGCGAGGTAATAGGACACTTTCTCCGTGTGTACAGTGGACAGAACATAAGGTTAATCACCCACCCCTTTCAGGGACGAGGTTAAGAATAAGTGAAACTATACCTCCATTCCTACACATGCTTTCACGGTTTACGCAGGCACCATTTTACCTCCTTACATTAAAATTATTTTCACAGCTTTGCTGGAATAGTAATTTTATCATAATTTTTTTTATTTTTGTGAAGGACCTGTAGGGAGAAAAGAACAAGACACGTCAGTTGCTGAAGTGGTTTTCCCCAACACGATGTGACCGGTGGGATTGTTTGTCCATCGAAGGTGCCCAGATAATTCTATTTAAACGATGACTTTCTTTTCAAGGTTATTTCGAAGAGCATCAAAAAATGTGACATTTCCACAATTATAATTCAAAAACGTTGCTTGTTTACTACTGCCATCTACTGTTTGCTAAAATTTACAAAATGCATGATTACGTTTGGGACACTAATATGTATGATTCCAAACACAAGAAATGTCGCGATGTAAGTTCATGTCCTTGGTGACGATTCAATGTTGAATCGAAACATATCGGGTATTTAGTAATAACAATATTATTAAAGTAAAATAATTTGTGTGCTTTCGATGGAAAGGTAAGCAGTTATTCGATAGAAGCACTTGGTAAGTGTAAAGGTACTTAAAATAAGTACGTACAAGACAAGTTCTAGCACGGTTGTTCTTGTGTGACTCGTGTGTCGCTGTACTCTAGCCGGATTTGCGGGTAAATTCCAAACATACGTATACCGCACCGCTATATTTAACGTTACCAAATTATGCGCTTTGGTCACACACACTATGTCTATGCGTTTTGATTTATTCTTGCATTAAACAGTACACTTACAGCACACTGTATTAATCAACTTGCTTTTGTGACGCAGATGCAACTTGCTTCTCTTCTAGGTCAACCTGAAGTTTTTCATATTACGTATACATACGTCAGGGCTCAGATCTGCAGTTAACATGCTTCGTTAAGTAAAGAAACTGATAAAAAAAATTCTAGCGCCTATTGAGGCAAACTCTTCCGATATTATGTCTTTTAAGGAAGTGAGTTACACGTCTTCATATATTCACAGTAATTTAGATTTTCAAACCCTATTTAAAAGTTACCATCTCACTGACAAGAGGTGACTCAGTAAAACGCGTGCAGGGATGTGACACTTGTAATGGTCCTGTGGCCTGTGTAATTTTCTGTTCAGAGGGTAGCTCTGCTGACAATGTGTGTGCCTTTCCGAGAGTGAAGTCGAGTGGAGTGTGAGGTTTTACACCTCCCACAGCACAGATGCCTGAAAACGAGCGGAGATTTAGTTTTACGCCTTTCTGTAAAAATAAGCAGAGATTTACTCTTCACATCACTGTGTTGGTCGCCATGCCATTATGTGACGTCTATTCTTTTTCCACATTTATTTCATTTTATTTTATACATCTAATTTTTCAACAGCAAGGCCCTTTGCACATAATTCATTCAGTTTTTTCTTGGTTTCTTAAAGGATAGTTCTCCAATTTCTCTCGTCTCATTTCGTCGAAATTTAGGAATTGTAAACGAGGAATTCGATAGAATAACTGTCTAATAACAGGATGAACAAACCAAAAATCATCGCCAAAGTTAAACCCTCAGTTATCATTTGGCCTGATATTTAAGTGGTTGAGTTTTAAGTTGCGAGCATGAGATACTGGGGAGGAAGAATTTATGAGACACTGTGACCCCTTATCATCTCATCTTGCTTGTTGTGATCACTCGAAAAATTTTTGACGAGTAATTGCACTTGCGACGCGGCTCACTGTGCAGTTTTCTCCAGTCTGTTTTTACTTCATCCCTCTTAGATTCAAATATTTTCATCAGGAACCTGTTGTCAAATAGACTCAATCTCTGTGCTTACCTTGTTGGAAAAAATCGGGATTCACACTAGTAAAAAATAGAATGTGATCGAAACAGAAAATTTACAGAATCAAGAAGAAATTCCTTGTAGACGTATGTTATGTGTGTCAGCACACACACAGTCCGCGAAGAAGGACCTATTAAAATATGCAGAAAGTCTGGTCATTTAGAAGAGATCTGTGAAATTAACAGGCTCTTCGTAAGTAGCTGTGTTCTTTTCGAGAAGGTGGCAGCAATGGACAGTATCCTGACAATATCAGTTGATCCTTCATTTTGGATGCTGTTCTTTTATTCACAGGGGCTACACTAGTCAAAAAATTCTGTTATTAACGTACACCCTACATTAAAGATCAGTTCTTCAGTTATATGTGTTTCGTCTGCTAATGTTATGGTTCAACACACTGAAAAATTTACCAAATTCTCTTTTGTTTTCTGATATTTTCCCACTTTTAATTGCTGTTTACTTAATGTGTATGCGTCTATGTATGCATACGGTGTAAGTTATAAAGGCGTGTGTATGTATATGCAAGTAGAAGGGCGTTTTTAGCTAAGTATTTTATTATTGTGTGTATTTGGAGGAACATACTAAACTGAAAGGCAGAATAGGTTTCTGTCGTCTAGAATGTGACGCTACGTCACAACACAAAAGTCAGTATTTTTCACAATCACTGCCATGCAATGCTAAATTTCGCAAACAAAAAAAAATTGTAGAATAATGCACACAGGGTAAATACACCCCTGTAACTGCACGCGTGCTCCGCACAGTTGCACTACCGGTGTATTTATATTCAAATTCTCTCACGGCTGGAATTGAAGCTGAGCCTGAAAAGTTTGTTGGAACTTCTTCTTTTATACCAATACCGCAGTCTTCTCATCTGAAACCTAATCTTTTTCTTGCCACTTTCTTTTCGGAGGCTAAATTCCCTTGAATTTATTGCACGAAGTTCTTAGTGTGAACAGACTTAGGCTGCAGGAGGTTTCACTGTGTTGTCTAGCGTCACCCTGGGTTATAAGTATTTACTACTAGTAGTATTGCTACTACTATTACTGCTACTATTGCTAATAATAATAATAATAATAATAATAATAATAATAATAATAACACCTTCCAACCGACCTGACATAACTCTCACGAACAAGAAAACAAAAAATACCTTCCTAATAGACATAGCTATTCCAAACACACAATCTTGCCAAACCATAACAGAAAAACAAAAGAAATACCAAGAAATGGCGAACGAAATACGTGTTATGCGGAAGCAGGATGCAGTACAAGAGGTCCCGATAGTAATTTCAGCTATGGGAATAATTCCAAAGTCACTGTCACAAAGTTTAAAGAGACTTAACCTGCAGCCAAACACATACATACAAATGCAAAAAATGGTAATTCTTGGCACATGCTCAATTGTAAGAAATTTCCTAAATTACACATAAGACCACCGAGCCGAATCCTGTTGATGATACATCCCAGGATATGTGAATATTTCCCAGCTAACGCTGAGAAGTGAGAAATTCGGATAATAATAATAATAATAATAATAATAATAATAATAATAATAATAATAATAATAATTTCATCATCATTATCATCACCACCACCATGCTAGAAGATTTTAGGTTCTCTGAGCTGTGCTGGAGCAGTTTAAGTCTGCTTGAGTATAAATCTGTTTCAGCTGGTATAGTCACCTACTTAGAATATCTGACAATCACATGCTGAGGAGAGTATTTGAACCTACGAGAGAAGAAATGAGAGTAGGCTGGAGAAAAATGGCGTGATGAAGAGCTTCAGTAGGCCTATTAAGGCCTTTGTTCCTCGCCAGGCGTCATTAAAATGAACAAATGCAAGGCCGTGAGGTGTGTGGGTCATACCGCACGTGCAAGAAAGAAGAGAAACGCAATCACAGCTTTTGTTGGAAAACCTCCATTAAAGACATCACTTAGAAGTCCAAGGCATAGATGGGAGAATGGCATTAAAATCAGTTTTAAGGAAACAGTTTAGGAGGCTGTAGTAGAATTTATTGATTCATGTAGTTCAGAACAGAGCCTAGTGACGAGGTCTTGTAAATACGGTAATATATAATCAGATTCCGTAATATATCAGGATGATTTTGGCTCTCAAAAGGTATTTGATTCTACGGGATTAGTAGTTAGTTGTGTGATTAGTTAGTTTCTGTTACGAAACTGGCTGCACTATTGGTATAGTGCTGTGTGGAAGAGGCGGTTACTGTGTAACAATGCTTCCCTTCACATTGTGTTGCCTGTATGACACGCACACACACACACACACACACACACACACACACACACATACACACACACACACACACACACACACACAAACGCCAGCATCGTATAATGTCGCATGGCCGCACTGTATGTGACACAACCGCGTTTGTATATCGGAAATAATGGTCATGGTATTGTTTCTCAGCGACTGTTAATGCCTTTCGAGTAAATTAAATCAATAAAATGTCATAACGGCGTAACTGCAGAATATAATTTTACGATGAATATACTTCATGTATGACCGTGGGCAGTGTCAGCTTTAACGGTAAACCACTACCAGAATACGGTGTTGTTGTAGCCAGTGCGGCCTAAGGCGTAAGTTCCTAAACCCTGCACGCTGCATAACAGCGTATTACAGTTAAAACAATTTTTGAGCGTCAATGTTGATAGTTCGGATCTCTGTATTTCCCCTCCCTAACAACACTTTTGAAAAATGAATTTATGAGTAAATTCTGTTGTAATATGCCAGTCTTCTGGGAAGTGACTCTGCTTCAATGCATAATCGGATCCTGACTTTCGAGATAAAATAACCCTCGTCTTCAGTTGCGGTAGGTCCTAGAAGATTGCTATTTGTTGCCTCGAAACGTTGGTATTCGGGTACCCATTGACGCAATGTCGTATCCCAGAAGAAAAGAATCCTCAGCTAAGCCGCTGTAAAAACCTCGAAGCTAACATGACTTGTGTTTGTAGAGTTTAAAGTCAAGGTAAGGGGCGTGTGTAGATACGGTTTGAAATGTGCATTTAATTTCACGAGATGCGATATGCTTGCTATCCAAAGCTATAAAGATTAAGGTATGCAGAACTATAGTCTTGGCTCTTGTTTTGTATAGGAGTGAAACATTGCCGCTCACACTGAAAGAGGAACGTGGGGTGAAGGTGTCCGAGAGTACTGTGCACAGGAATACGCTTGGGCCTAAGAGGGACCAGAGAACTGAGGAGTGGAGAACACTGCATAACGAGGGCCTTTATTACCTCTATTCACAAAATATTATTAGGGTGATCAAATCAAGAATGAGAAGGGAAGGACACGTAGCACGCAAGGGGGTGCATACAGGTTTTGGTGGGGAGACCTGAGGAAAGGAGGACACTTGGAAGACCCAGGCGTAGGTGGGAGGTTAATATTAAAATGGATCTTCAAGAAGTGGGATGGGGGTACGGAGTGGATTAATCTGGCACAAGACAGGGACAGGTGGCAGGCTTTTTTTAACGTGATTATGAACTTGTGGGTTCCATAAAATGCGGAAATTTCTTGACTAGCTGAAGATCTGTTAGCTTCGCAAGGACTCTCTTCCATGGTACTAGTTAGTTAGTTAGTTAGTTAGTTAGTTAGTTAGTTAGTTAGTTAGTTAGTTAGTTAGTTAGTTAGTTAGTTAGTTAGTTAGTTAGTTAGTTAGTTAGTTAGTTTTTTGTGGTGAAGGGCCCCGCAGCAGACGCTACGGACGCACCGCAGCCTTAAGGCTTATTGTGCAACCCTGTGATGAAGACGAAGGGAAAGATGATCAGTCAGTCAGTCAGTCAGTCAGTCAGTCAGTCAGTTAGTTAGTTAGTTAGTTAGTTAGTTATTTAGTTAGTTGGGACACAACATGCAGATACAAAAATTAATATTCTTCGTGGTTTTTCTGTAATAAATACTCTTAATACTTACATTTTTCACTTTCCGTGTTGTGATATCTTGGGGTACCTTATGCTTACATATGGCACGTGTATATAACTCAGAAAATACACAAAATCCAGTCAAATTCGAGTGCGCTGATAAACGAAATCAGAACATTACGTTAGTTGCATTATGTAGAGGTAACAGTACCTATTCTCACAAATAACTCGGAGAACTTGTTCATTGCCACGCAGTGCAGAAACGTATTTTTGGTGGTATGTCGGTGGGAACACCGTAATTAGTCAAATGAAAGAAGAACATGTCTGACAGTTTTTAGACACTTTAATATAAATAAAATATTTCAAGAAAAAATTTAAGGGGCACGGAAATGTATACAAAATTTTCTGAAATGTAAAGCTTTGTCCGTGGTTAAGTGGTTCCAGATGTTTTGGAGGATCATCGTGCCTTTGCCTTAAACATGTAAACAGCCCGAGAAGAAGTCTTGCAGATAAAGGCGCCATGATCATTGGAAATTTCGGAACGACACTGTGTCACTTCACAGAAGACCTAAATTCTTAACTACACCTCCAAAAACACCTTACATCTCTTATTTTGTGAATATACTTTGCATGTGGGTCCAGGAAGAATTCAGTAACATATTACGGATTATAAGCCAAATGGACACAGGGACACAGAGATTCATTTTAATATTACCCTGACTTCTTCACCTCAGTCTTATAAAGGGGCCTCCCTTTCTATTCTTAGGACCAAAATTTTGTGTCTGACGTTTTACCAAACAAAGAAAATAAAACAGAACGAAAGCTGGCAATAGAAGACCGGACAGAAAAAGTAATTCCAAAGTCATGTGTTGGGAGGTTTTAAAATTAGTAAATTCTGAAGGATTTTTAATGCTATAATTTTTTTTGTAATAAGGTACTTATTAACCTTTTAAAGCCTAGCGGTAACTTTACGTACCACCAGGTTTAATATTAAAAGATTGTACATGGTGCCCACATTGCTTTTATGTGTTTTGTACGGATCTCAGAACAAACAGCAACTTTTGCCTTATAAAATATTAAGAGATTGGTTTTTATAACCGAAGTGGAGAGTGTTTACAGCGCGGTACGCACTGGGTCCTTATATAAAACATATACGCTTCGTCTGTAAAGGGTTAATTAAACTAAACGTCCTAATCCTACAGAACTGGATTCATAAATAGTTTTTATTTTTTTCCGTAATTCTGTTTAAATATTATCCAATTTCGGCTCCAAAGTTTTCTCCCTACTTGATTTTCTCGAGTGTGTTACGTCATATTGGATCGCGAGGTGGTAGGTAGAATGCTTTATTGTAGCCCAGGCACATTGTAATATTTAATACTCTTTGGAACTGTTTGTGTACAAACTTTGAAAGCATGAACTATACCGTGTTTCCCTGTTGGGGTATCTAAAATATGAGAAATTGCAGACTACTCTTTCAGTGTGACGACAGACTTGGCAAACCGATGAACGAAGCGAATCTAGGGAAGGCTGCTAATGATGGGTTATCTAGTGAAAATTATTTTATAAGTCCTACACAGCTTGCAAGGTTTTCCTAATATGTCAAGTTCTATATGAATGTGTTTTAGTACGTTATAAATAAATGAAATTTAAGTAAAAATGTGTAATTTTAATAGGATTTGCGGAAAAAATACACTTACAGATTACTGCACTTGAACCTGTCACGACAGTGACTATTGCGGTTACATTCTTCTAGCTAATGGCGCCGCGTAGTTAAAAATGTGGGTACCTTTCTGCCAAACTACACACTGTTACGTCCTAGAACATGGCAATCTTAACTTCTACGGGATAAAAATCTTACCCTTTTGTGTCTTTTACCCCAACTTGGATCAGCTGGCATTTTTAAACTAATGATTTGCATTTCTAACTAAATAGTATTATGATGATCGGGTCAAGGAAATTATGAAGATCGAGGCATATGTCACGTACGAGGGAAAAAATAAATACACAGTTTTGTGGAAAGATGAGAAGGACAGAAACACTTGGAAGACCTAGATATAGATGGGATTATAATACGCTCATAAACTTTAAATAACTAGATGGGAGGGAATAGAGTGGATTTTTCTGGATCAGGGTGGTAAAAATAGCGATACAGTGTGAATAAGCTAACGAACATCCGGGTATCAGAAAATATGCGAAATTTTAGACTATTTCAGGAACTATTCGCTGCTCAGGAAGGACTCTGTTCCACAGAGATGGTTCGTATACGTCGTGACGCTGTTTGATTACGTAACAACAGTTTGAAATGAACAGCTGCTTATTTCTGTAGCGTACATTTTATCGCTTGAAAATGTCTTGTAATATGTGGAATGCGTATTTAAATGCAGCTGTGACACACCAGGCAAAACTTTGTGTATTTGGCTGCAGCACTTTGCGCCTCCTTTCTATCAGTTACTTCATAATAAAGTAATATATCCTGTCATAACTGTACAGCTGCTTTCTAAACACCCAGTACATACATGGGTAATATAATCATAATTCGTACTGCACCTTCGGTTAACTCTGCTCTAGACACTGTTTGAGGTGAACTGTCAAGGCACAGACACACCAACCCACGTAAATATGTACGTACATACATGCACACATACATACATACATACATACATACATACATACATACATACATACGTACATACGTACATACGTACGTACGTACATACATACATACGTACGTACGTACATACATACATACATACATACATACATACATACATACATACATACATACATACATACATACACACATACACACATACACACACACATACATACATACATACATACATACATACATACATACATACATACATACATACATACATACATACATCATGGATGCCAAGATGGCGGACGAGGTGAGTGAAGGTATTGAGAACGCTCCGAACATAATAGTGAACACAACGGAAAGGAGTGGAAACATGAAGAAAGAATTGAAGCAAACTATTTTTGAAACTGTAAGTACTCTCAGGAATCTATTTGTAAAGCTGAAGGGCAGTGTAGACAGTAAATCTAACGCAATTAGTGAACTGGAAGTGCGAACGTCGAAAATGAAAGCGGAGCTAGAAGAGGGTAGACGTAAGACCTTGAAGGTACACGGAACCCCATCTCTTGTCCTAAATCAGGAACCAACCGGGATGGTCGTGAAGGGTGCAGCACCATCTGGCGACAGGGAGGGGAAGCTTTACTCTGAAGCCCTGAGAGATGAGAAAACTTTGAAAAGATTTAAACTGACTGTTAAATCCAAAGAAAACCAAACGCCTGACGCTATCAAGGGATTTTTAAAATCCAAAATAAACCCTACTGAAATCAGAGTGCGAATTAACACTTTCAAGTCCCTCAAAAATGGAAAAGTGCTAATTGAAACGAGTAGCAAAGAAGAAATCGAGGCACTAGAAAAGGATATCAGTGCAAAGTGCGGGGGAACACTGGAAGTTAACATTCACAAATTGAGAAACCCTAGACTAGTGATGATCAATATACCTGAGGATATCACCGTTGGAAACATAGAGGACACATTGATAGCGCAAATCCCCACCTTAACTTGAAAAAAGGAGACATCAAAGCTAAATTCAGCTGTGAAACTAAGAAACATATTCGGAACCTGGTCATGGAAGTAGGGGCCCAGACTAGGAAGCAGTTGCTGCAAAATAAGGTTAAATTGGATGGCTTATCTGTAAAATTGACGACTACATAGCTGCAAATAGGTGCTTTAAATGCTCCAGATTCAATCACAGATTTCGCGATTGTAGAGGAGAGGAAACCTGCCCTCTCTGCGCAGGAAACCACAAACGGAAGGAGTGTACACCAACCCCAATGGAATACAAATGTATCAACTGCTTAACCTACAACAAACACAACCAGAATAAAAGAATCTGTGCCAATCACTCCTCATTGGATAAGAAATGCCCAAGTTTACAAGCCATCCTAGAGAAGTGCAGGCAAAACACAGATTACTGAAATGGCGAATAATCGCAATAGTAACACTATACATTACAAAAAACCTCCAAAATGCAATCACAGATCAAGTGCATACAAATCAATCTGCAGCATTCTAGGGTCGCAAAAGACAACCTAGTGAAAATAATTGAGGAGGAAGGTACTGACATACTCTGTATCCAAGAACCATATACATTTCAAAACAAAGTTGTTGGTATACCAAAAAAATTCCAAATTTTTACATTCGAACAAGGAAGAAACCTGGCAACTATAGTAGTGACCAACAACCAAGTAGACACCTTACTAATAAAACAACTCTCGGATGAAGGTACAGTGGTTTTGGAAGTAATAATTGATAATGTCAAAATTATCCTAGCCAGCATGTACTTAGACATACGACGCACTGACAAATACCAGAGGCAGAATTCTTGAAGAATTTCTTAAGAGCGAACAGTTACACATAATAAACGAGGAGAGCGATTATACTACTTTCCGGAGTCGACGAGGTGCAAGCAATATTGATCTGACAGTTATTAACAGCCGGTTACTTAGAGCAGTGGTTGAGTGGGAAATTAGTGAACAGGAAAGCTGCTCTGACCACAGCATCATTAGATATGCTATAGGACAAGGCAAAGGTCACAGGTTTGAATTTGATTCCCAAGACGTGAGGTTTATAGTGAAAAAGGATAACAAAGAGATTTTCCAGAGAAACTTGCTTCGATTAGCAGAGAAGAAGCTTTGCAAGGCAAATAAGGAAGGAGAAACAGAAAATTTGGACAAAACACTATGTTCACGCGTGTCTGACGAAACTGACATTGAAAAGATAATTGAAGATTTCCACAAAGTCTTGAAGTTAGCATGCAGTAAATCATTCAGAACACAACGGGCTACAAAGAAAGCAACGTCCAATAAGTCAGTTCCCTAGTGGACAGAGGAACTGACAATAATGCGGAAAAGATTAAATGCGCTAAGACGGAGACACCAAAGGACAAGAAACAAGGAAGAACTGAGAGAACAGCGCAAAACACAATACTTAGAAGGGAAAGCAAAGTACGCAGCAACAATTAAAAAAGAAAAAATCAGTTCATGGAAGGAGTATTGTAACATGACGTCCTCTACCAATCCCTGGAACGAAGTACATAAATTAGCGGCAGGAAAGAGAAAAAATAGCACACAATTAACAACACTGAGAAAGCCTGACGGATCACTAACGGTAGATATAAGGGAAACTTTAAAGCATATGTTGGAGTACTTTGCACCGGAAGATACAGAAAATGACGACACTGACTTCCACAAACAGGCCAGAACACACGCTCAAGAGGCCGTGGACGCGGCCAACGACAAAGACTTCATCTTGGAAGAAATCAGAAACGCTATAGAGAGCATGGGAAATAAAAAAGCCCCAGGAGAAGACAAGATAACGGGCGAGATTTATAAAAGTACTTTTGAAACTTTCCCTAGTTATATAATAGCATTGTATAACGGGTGTTTAAGGAGAAGGGTCTTCCCATCGAGGTGGAAAAAGCTAAACTGATACCAATTACAAAACCTGGGAAAGAAAATAGCGAAGACTTATCTAAATTTCGCCCAATCAGTCTTCTTAACATAGGAGGGAAAGTACTGGAGAAAGTTTTAATAAACAGGATCAACCATCATGTCTTCTCCCACGATCTAATGAATAAAAACCAGTATGGATTCACGCCGCAAAAGAGCACAATAGATGCGGCAATGGCGGTGCAGAGATTCGTAGTAGAAGGTTTGGCAGCAGGAGAAGTTATAGTGTTAGTAAGCCTCGACGTAAAAGGAGCCTTCGATGCTGCGTGGTGGCCTAGCATCTTAAATACCTTGAGAGCATGTGGCTGCCCCAAAAATCTACATAACCTAACCAAGAGCTACTTCAGCCAGCGAATCGCCGTCTTGTCAACTAACTGCGTCAGAATGAAGAGAGAAGTTAGTAAAGGGTGCCCGCAAGGATCTTGCTGCGGTCCGGGATTCTGGAACATCCAGTACAATTCTTTGCTGAACCTCAAATTCACAAGCCGAACAAAAGCCGTCGCATTCGCTGATGACCTAATACTTGCTGTTAGAGCTGAAACTGTAAGCGAAGCGGAAAATGTATCGAACCTGGAAATGAGCAAGTTTACAGCATGGTCGAAGAGCAACAAGTTTGGCTTTAATGAAGAGAAATCTAAAGTCATGTTAATATCGAGGAGGAAATGGAAAGAAGTGAAGGACATTAAGATATACCTAAACTACAAACCCTTAGAACAAGTAACTACGATGAAGTATTTAGGAATTATTTTAGACGATAAATTTAAATTCAGTGAACATATAAGCTATGCAGCCGAAAAATGTACTAAACTAATTCACAGTTTATCCAAATCGGCTAAAGTATCGTGGGGACTAAAGCATGAAGCGCTGAAGACGATATATAAAGGAGTGATATTACCTCTCCTTCTGTATGGAGCACCAGTTTGGATAGAAGCGATGAAGTATGGATACAACAGACAAAAGTATATTAGAGTGCAAAGACTTATGAATATAAGAATGGCCAAAGCATATCGCAAAACGTCAAGCGAAGCACTGTGCATCTTGACAGGAATGACTCCCGTTGTTATTAAAACGGAGGCGGCAGTTAAACAATACAATTCCACAAAAGGAAAAGGAAGCCAAACACAGCTAATTGACCGAGAAGTGGAACTCAAGAACTGGCTCCACCAGGCACACGTGGTCAAAATTATAGAAGTTGAAGAATATAAGGAACAAACAATCCAGGTGTACACAGACGGGAGCAAGAATGAGCATGGGGTCGGTTCTGGAGTGGCAATATTCGTTGGAGAGGAACTTACAGCACAACTAAAATTTAAGCTGGACAACAGATGTTCAAACAACCAAGCGGAAAAACTAGCCATCGCTAAAGCATTAGAAGTAATAGAAACAATAGGTATTGCAGAAAACAGCCCACGCACAGTAGCCATATTCACCGACAGCAGGATCACTATAGACTCGTTAAAGAACGTCAACAATCACAGCTACCTCATCGAAGAAATTCGGAAGAGGATATCCATTCTGGAGAGAACCAACTGGACAGTAGAATTCTCGGGGGTCAAGACACACGTAGGAATACACGGCAATGAACTAGCTGATCAGCTAGCAAAAGCTGCAGCGCGAAACAGAGGCATTAAGATCTCCTTTAACAGAATCCCAAAGAGTACATTGTACGGTGACATAGAAAAAGAAGTCACAATAAAATGGCAAAAAGAATGGGAAAATTGCCCTAAGACAGCCATAACAAAACAGTTTTTCCCAAACGTACAAGACAGGCTTAAGTTGAACATAAATGTAACTCCAAACTTCGCGGCTATGGTGACAGGACATGGAAAAACCAGGGCATATTTTCACCGATTCAAGGTATTGGAACATGCAACATGTCCTTGCAACAAGGGAGACCAAACAATAGACCATTTACTTAATCAGTGAACATTACTTCATTCACAAAGAGACTTTCTTAGGAAAAACGTTTCAAAATCCGGAAACTGGCCTGTAAGCAAACATGAATTAATAACGAAACATTTGAAAACATTTTTTAATTTTGCTAACTCAATAGACTTTGATCAGTTGTGATAGGATAAAGTATATATATATTTTTTTTTTCATTTGTACTTGTACAGGTTCCGTTTTATTGGTGTATTGTCTTAATTGTAAAGGGAATGAGAGACTGACACAATCGGAGGCGATTAAGGTCACTGCATCCCCTATAAGTGAAACTAACATGTACATTACTGCATGCTCCATTACTGTACAGTAATGGAGCATGCTCAATTAAAAAAAAATACATACATACATACATACATACATACATACATACATACATACATACATACGTACGTACGTACATACATACATACATACATACATACATACATACATACATACATACATACATACATACATACATACATACATACATACATACATACATACATACGTAGCCCTATGTTTGTACGTGCATACATACACAAACACACAGGCCACTCACACACGCATGCATATGAACGTCGAAGCTAGATGAAAGCGTCCGCCCACTAAACCCACCAGCCATGTAGGCAGCAGTAAGTTCCTTTCCCCTGTACTTCAACAGCCATCAGTGTTCGGTAGACCTATACATAGCGTACAACATCACGTAATGGAAATTAGGAAGCTGAATGCCGACGTTATGTGGCATTCAGATGCAGTCTGGTTCTAGGAAGGAATTCTGTCGAATTTCGGCATGAGCTGGGAATGGTAGGCAATTCATCATACGCAAGAGCTGTCATTACGTTCTGAGCGTGACGATATCGATTTCAGTAATATAACTGCTTCACCTGAACATAAAGGAAATAATCCATTTGCTTGTGAGCATTATAATCTTGTTTTTCTTTGGATATACTGTCGTGTATGAAACCAGCTGCCGTTAGCACACGTTAAAAACCATTTTTGTGTTTTACTCTATAGTTTTAGGAACTGTCACAGCAGCCTGTTCAAAATTTATTAATATTTGTTTCCTTTAAACTGCGTAGCGCGAAGTGACGCGTAGAAAGTGAAGTGCGTACGACGTAAGATCGCGCAATAATTGGGCGAGCTCGAGATTCTTCCGATGTATACAAAAATTCTTTTTTTTTAATGTGATGCCGTGCAGTTTGGTTGACAAATACAGACGATCTGAAGGGAAGATTTGTCTCCACCAGTCGGAGGGCTGGAAGTATTGAGGCAGCAGGTTACTTCGAAACGTCGGTACTTATCTGCCAGACACTGCTTTACATCCCAGAAGACATTGGTCTTGAATAATTAAGAATTTTCTTGTTTTGAGGAACATTTCCAAACAAAAAATGTAAAAGTGTCAGTTCCATTGGACATACTTTTTTGTGCATTTACGACATGAATATAGGTGATGTATTTGTGCCGTTTTATGCAGTTTACGTTAATAAGACGAACACTCAGTAATAATTCGTAATATGTGATACGTGACTCTATATATGTTTGTCCTTTCTGAAATTTATCAAATTTACATTAACAAAACAATATTATTATTATTATTATTATTATTATTATTACTGATTTTATGTTTCCGAAAATGTAGCGTGTTTATTAGGAACTGTATTAAATTAAACTCTCTTAAACAGTAATTCAAGTAATAATAATTACAAATAATTAATCTCACAAGGCCGTCTAATTATGTCAGTCGTATATGATTACAAGAATGAAGGAATCGTAACTAGTTTCAAGAAATTACTTTTCCAAAAATAAGATAAAATCATGCGTAAATGAAAGTGACGATGCGCGAACTGACAGAGAGCAATGAAGTTTTGTGTGAGAATAAATATTATCATTGTAAAAGCTGAGTAATCTTACTGTGTGTTGAAATCAACAGTTCTTTTTCATCTTGTATTCTTCATTCCTTATATTGGCGATAACAAATTCATAACACTCAAAAAAGGCACAGTGTTCTTGCTTATATGTTTATATTGCACTGTGACACTGAGAATTCCTACACGTTTCAATCCACATGGCATCATCATCAGGGATATAGTATCAAATAATATTGCATAAAATTTATTTAGTTATTTTTTACGCTTAAGATATTATGTGAAAAAATAAATAAATAAATTTTAGCAGTAAAATTTTAGTAGTAAAACATACACAGTTCCTTGTACATTAGCTTTGCACATAAGCGGCGTGGGATCTTCCTACACGGTATCTCCGGGGTAACTTCAGAAAATTGACAACGAAAGCGTGTTCACATTCGGACTAAGTTTTATTGAAGAACAGGGGGGCTGTATGGTTTAATGCTGCTTTTAAACATTTTTCACTAATATTGCATTAATTGAAAAATACATGGTGAACACTTTCTGACTGACACACATACTAACAAAGAAGCAATTTTATTGTAATGGAGAATACGTATAAATCGTTATTTGTATGTTTTCCATCTCTCTTTAGTGCATTTTGTTCCAAACTGTACTCTAACCATTGTCACTACCAAGGCTTCACCGCAATTATTTTCTCCAGAAATTAATTAATCATTCCTAGAGTTTCTTGTCGTCTTCCGGAATTAATGGCTGTCTGTGAGAAGTCACGACTCTTGGGATAGTCACACCCAGTGGCATTTAACCCTGTGATCGATATACAGAAAAACTGCATATGCAGGCATGCTGTTTATTTTTGCTGCTGAAATATCGAAGTTAGCTTGTTTGAGACATTTTGACACTGAGAATAAATGATAAGTTTGAAATAAAACTTTTGCAAATTTCTGTGTCTTGAAAAGGCAGGCCTATAAACTTAAGTACGCTGCCAATTTTGTAACTGGAAGTATGTGTTAAGTCATTGTGTACTGAAACACGAAAAAGTAAAAACGGAGCAGGAAGTCCTAAGTCTACGCCTGTACGTTACGCGACAGGTACTACAAAACTCTTACCATTATCTTGACGTATTAAATAGTGAACATTTATAGGATACACCTTTATAGCGTCATCGTACATGTCTCTATCATTTAGTGTTGCGACATCCTAAATTTATCGCTGCCTGAAGTATGTGTTTCACATTTGTTTTTAACACTTCTCAATAGTTAGCGTCGTTATTTTATAGTAAAATATCATCATAATGAAAAATATATTTTTCCGTGCTTCTTTACACATCCTTTTTTCGATAAACATGAAATTAAAACTTTCAAACCAATCCTATGTAAATAAATAGATTTTTTAAAATAAGATATGAATTTTTCTAACTTGTAAGAAATATTAATTTTAATTTCCCTAGGAAATTGTTATTATAATTTGTTGATTTATATTTTTAAAGTCAGTCCTAATATTATCGCTCCAGCAACTTCCAGGGTATCCAAGTTAATCCGCTCCCTACAACATTTCTATCTAAAATTGCTCATGAATTTCAAATACCGTATTTGCCATTTGTTGTACATAACCAGACTTACACGGTTTTGGTTTAGATCAAATTGGTGGCATTCCTTGGTTTTTCGGGACGAATTGTGTTGTGATAATTTGAAATATCTAATGCCTTGTATCCACCGACTAAGATACAATATATTGGCACGAACTGCCACCACACTACTTCTCGCAGTAAGAACGATGTACAAAGATTTTTACAGATATTGATGACAACATCAAGTAAACGCAGCATTTTACGTTACTTAAACCTTCAGAACACATGGGTTACTGTAAGCACCATATACCTTAGCGTTAAAATACGTTTTCTACTCAAGTATATTGTGTATGTGTGTCATTTAATGCTGTATACCTAATGGAGGCTGTATTTCCTGTGGGATGGAAATGAGTCCCCGAATGTAATTCAGATTAATGTCATGCTGCAAAATATAACATCTCAAAATCCAAGTTTTTTCTAGAAATGTGATGTTGAAAATCACCTAAGTCAACATTTCTGTATGGAAGTTAATTACTATCTTCGTGAAACATTCAATTTGTTGCAATTTTAACGTCGGCAGTTTCAGGTGTTAAATAAGTATTCGACTGTTACATGCGTTGTGTACGCAAACCTGCCTGTGTTATGTATAATCTATCTGAAAATCGATGCAAGCACATATCCATGAGGCAGGACCATATTAGCCTCTATTTTTCTAATAATTTAAAATTAGGTCGCTTTGGTTTTGTCTACTTTAATTCCACATTTCAAAGAAATGAGTTTACAAGCAATAACTATTCTCAGAACTTCATTCAGTTTTAATTTCCTTTTACAAAGTAATTCTTTGTGAAATGTGACAAATTTTATTTTTGTCAGATACCTAGTACTTCATATATTGGTTTTTATGTGTGTTTCAGTAGTTGCTAAAAGCACCTAAACTCTCGTCATATGCGTCCATCCGTCCGTACGTCCACATGTATCAACTCAGACCCTACTGGACGGACTGTCGTGAAATTTAAAATTCGGAAATTTTATTAATATTTATTCAGAAAATTCAAGTTTGGTTAAAATCGAAGGAGAATATAAGGCACCTTACATGAAGACTTAAACTTTACACTGTTGAAAGCGACATACGTAGCTGAACAATACAACAGCGGTATCATTTTTGTGTTTCCATAGCAAATATTTTAATATTCCTCTCCCGTTTCGCTGCAAAAGCTAATCACACAAGAAGGTTCGACTGATACAAACTGTAACGACAGCAAATACCTGAAGGAACCGCAGTGTTACGTTACACGTACGCTGAAAAGCTTGTCTTATGAAAAGAGTAATTTTGAATTGTAGGCTTCTGGGGTATAAAGTCCCGTGTGCAAGTAGATAGATACCAAAATTTTCTTTTTTATATTACAAGAGCTGCCTATTCTGAAGATAGAGACAACAGGTCCCTCCGATCCGTTGCTTCATATCTAACAGATCCCACGTTGTCGCACACCGAAGAGATGTTTGCGTTATTTTATTCGCCCTGCCAGTCAGATTGCGATGACATTGCCCTGTAACACTTGTCATCATTTCATAGTGTTTGGCACATGCCTGTTGTGTAGAGTGGGCATTGTTTTGTAGCGCAACATTTAGTTAAGTCTTGAGAGTTACACGGTGCAGGGATATTCACTGTGCCTAGTGACGTGTTCTACACCTGCCTCTGAATATTAAAAAGGTGCATTCAGCCACAGTCTGAAGCACATAAAACCTTCTCAGTATCTACATACACATATATACACACATACACACACATACATACATACATACATACATACACACACACACATACATACATACATACATACATACATACATACATACATACATACAAACATACATACATACATACATACATACATACATACATACATACATACATACATACATACATACATACATGCATACATACATACACACACATACATACATACACATACACATACACACACACACACACACAGCGCCACATCCCAGATATGTTTGATCTGTACGGTAACCCCCATGAACTCCGTCTCTTGTCTGCCGGATGTTATGAGGTTGCGGTCACATCGGTTGCGCACTGCTTATATGCATGTTCGTCCAAATCCTTAGGCTAGAAATAAATGTTTATTGTAACAGCAAGGTTTCGAATTTAATTCTTCATTAAATTAATTTTTGCGTTAGGAATTTACCACCTTTTATTGTCATTTTCTTCCTCCGTATTAAAGTTTAAAAATTTTATATTTTAAATCCGGTAACGCCTATGGCAGTAAGGTGGCTTTTATAATATTTGCAAAACACCTTGTCACAATATAAAGTAGGTGCCCAAAGCCACCATGTTTAAATGATAACATATTAAGTTAATGCAATATTACTTCCTGATTTACTAACATTTCAGAGTTCATTTGTAATCCAATTTAACCACCTGATTTATTGTTTTATATTTTGTGAATTGGAGTGTAAAATATATGGCAATAAAAATGTCAAAAGCAAAACACCGACATGTAGAATCCATTCGTGTGTGGGCTATTCATTTCCAAAAATAAACTGAGAACATAGTAAATTTATATTATGACGCAGTTGTTTATTCCTAGCTAACTCGTTCATTGTTGAACAGAACATGTCGCAAAATATCGCTTTCAGAATGGAATATATTTCCTGTATGTATGTGCCCAAAGGTATAGAGACAAACACACACACACACACACACCCATACACACACACACACACACACACAGGCTTGCAACCTGCTGACATAAAACTGCAAGAGGCATGGTTAATTTTTTCTCAAATTAATATACATATTTTTCAAATGCTCTCTTTCCTGTTTTATGAATGGCGGTAATTTTAATCAGGACGGTGCTTTGCATCACGACACACGTGACGGTTTGAAAAGTGGTAAGATATTGTGTTCTTGTATTTCACTAAGCGCCGAATTTTTTAATGAAAGAAATGTATTAAGTGAAGACCCATACATGAACTGAGCTAGAGCACGGGATCTTTCAGTGAAACAGAAATGCTTCTCATTTGTACCATTTTAAATGAAGAGTCTGAATAAACAAATTATTCTCCAGCGTACGTATGTTACTGAATTTCCCTCGTGCAGTTTAGTCGAAGATTTGGGGAAATACGTTACGCCGCTGGATAAATACAAACATTACGCAACATTTACATTTTTAAGGCTTAAATTCATCTAAATATTTACAAGGACACTTTCTACGTCACAGTGAAAACTTCTCCTTTTTAAATTCCAAATTGCTGGTGGGTTTTAAGGCAACAATCGCTATTCAGCCTGTCACAAACACATTAATAAAATGTGTTGGAAAAATTCGGAATTTGCATGTAATTGTTGCAGCATGAGGCGTATACAGCACTTACTACTGGGCTTCGAAAGTTTAAATTGGGCAAAGTTGTTTATATGGAACAAAAATTGTTGATTATTGAACAATTCTTTGCGAACCTGAAAATAACTGACCTGTTATAAATAACGGACAACACAAATCTTCCATCAACTTGGCAAATTTTCAAATGGCGATCGCTTCAATATTTTAGAAGTTTAGTCTCACTGGAGTGATTTCTCATGCACAAAGACATCAGGAAAACTGATGAAGCTGTGTTTGTGAAATCCGGTGTTATAATGGAGTAGCACAGATGGATACCTTCTGGAATAATCTGTCAAGAATACAATGTTAGGAGTATCATTGTAAATACAAATAAAAATGTGTCACACGTTAAAAATATACCTTCAGTGAAAGAAATTGTGAATGATATGTTAACAGACATGCTACTGAACTCTAAGGAAAGGAAATATATAATTTAAGGAATAAAGCGTAATAACGTAGGGGAAGTAATATATAACACACAAGCAATATTCATCTCCCTAATACCTGTAAAGGAAAAGCCCTTTACTAAGCTGGATATTTTTCACTATAGAATGACATAAGCCCTTTCCAACAGAAACATTAAATTTTCACGCATGGTTACTGTTTATTTAGGCGTAGCAATTCTAGTGGACGCTTTGTGTAGTGCGGAGGCGCCTGAAAACGTATATCACGGTTAAATGAGCTCCATGGGCCAAAGTTCTTCTGTAGAAAAATCGTTTTGCCACCGACTCGCGGCGTTTCCTAACCGTACAATAAGTGTTCTTGTACCCACAAGATAGTACCACTGACCATGCCTTGACATAGGTCACTCCAGACTATCTTTGAAGTACGATTTTACCATAAGCCTGCACCTAGGTCTAGGCGTTTTAGCATCCGATTTCCCACTCTTGTATTCAGGTTGATTTTATGAAGAAATAATAGAGAATGTAGCGGCAAATGCACCTCTGATTGTAGGACAATACGAACTTGCTTTGCAGAAGTGAAAATGCCACGATGCTGCTCGTTTTACAGGGGCTGTGGCGTCACACACAATAGGTGAACAGAGTGTAGACCTAAGTATGTTTTATGTATGTATGAGAGGGGGAGACCGTGTTAAGTGGGTTCCTGTCACAACAGAATGGCGCGTCCTCAGGTTGCGGATGGAGGAACGGCTTCCAGTTATGGAGGGTAGCTGCGAATACATTGAATAAGCAGTCGGCCGACAGCCGACAAGGTGTGGTCATCCAGCTTGGGGGTTGGGCGAGGTGCTAAAAATTCCTCAACGTAAAAAATGATTATGTTACTGAACAGCCTACAAAGCCTCGGAAGAGAGATGCATAAAAGATTTTGGTAGGGAGACCTGAGGGAAGGCAACCACTTGGGAGACCCAGGCGTGGATGGGAGGATAATATTAAAATGGGTCTTCAAGAAGTGGGATGGGGAGGCACGGACTGGATTAAACTGGCTAAGGATAAGGACAGGTTATATGCTCTCTTGTTTGCGGTAATGAAAATCTGGGGTCTATAAATGTGGAAAATTTCTTAACTACCTGAGAAACTATTTGCTTCTCAAGAAGGCCTCTGCGCCATGGAGTTAGTTATGAGAGGGGGAGAGAGAGAATTAGGAGATTGTAAACAAGGAAAATAAAGGATACTGGTGTTTTGAAAATCCCTGTTCAATTAATGAAGCTGCCTTACATGGCCTTAAACCCGGGGCTTGGTGTCCAGTGAGTGCATTCAAAATCATAAGCCCCATAATTTTCAAAAAAAAAACTATGCTCCTGTGACTAAGTTTGGTTACTCTTGGCGTTATTTTGTCATCAGTTTCACAGATGAAGGCAAAATACGCGGTTCCTTCATATAGCAAAATACCACTGCCCACACAACAAACTTTTGTGACTGCTCTAGAAAAGGTATTCAGCGGGCTCGCAGCTTGTGGCCTGCCAGGTCTCCGGACTTGAATCCGTGCGACTGTTACTTGTGGGAGACACTGACAGGCGGAGTTTAAGTGAATATTCTGCATACCTTCCAGTGAGATACATTCAAAGAAAAATGCTGATATTTAAAGAAAAGGGCTTTTTCATGTTTCGAGAAATATTGTCAGGGGATGTGAAAAATTCTTAGAAGCTGCAGATAGCATGCTGAAACTTTTCTGTAAAACAAGGTATGTTGCACTGCAAGGAAAGTGCGGACACTAAATTCCCAGCAGACGTAAACTTGATATGTGGCAAAGCTCCGGCGAGACCTACTGTGCTTGGCGAAATGATTAAAGATACATCGTATATATTCACAAAACCCCAAATGTTCAACTCCATTAACACCATTGGGCACGACCCAGAGCCGGGTTCATTACTTTCCATCCTTCCCTTAAATCCATCCAAAATGCAGATACAAAATTTGTTCATAACTGCTTCAACACAACGTACTATAGATTTAATAGTTTTTTATATTATTTGATTGAGTTTGAAAACCCGTAACTGAGTGAAGGGCCACGTCAGCTATCTTAACCATGGTTTAGAGTAAACTGTTCTGGGTTGCCCCAGTACGCAGAACAGTAGGGTAGATACAAATTCGTGATAGGAGAATAAACAAGGCTTCTTAAAAGAACAATTGCAACGGGTTAGTGGAGAGAGTGGATATAGCGTTTTTATCAGCCTTTCAGTTAACATATAATGGATTTGAATCCTTACTGCATTGACCACGCGGATATTTGAGTTACTTTGAACAGTGTTAATTACAGTTGGTGTGTCGGCAGATTGACCCCATTCACAGGCTAGCGGACATAATTATGAAGTCTGGTATATTTAATGCGAGCGATGAAAATTAGAACGTCATTGAACAAAGTGTTATGGTTCCAACAACGTCACTGAATATTGTAGCCTGGTACACATAACGTCACTGAACACCGTAGTGTGTTAGTCATAACGTGGCTGACCATATAATATAGTACACATAACGTGAATAAACACCGTATTATAGTAATCACAATGACGTAGCTGATCATATAACGTAGTACACATAACGTAACTGAACACTGTAGCATGGTAGTCATAACGAAGCTGATCATGTAATGTAGTACACATAACGTGACTGAACACTGTAGCATGGTAGTCATAACGTAATTGAATCATATAATTTAGTATACATAACGTGACTGAACACTCTAGTACGGTAGTCATAACGTAGTCGATCATGTAAGTTAGTACACATAACGTGACTGAATACTCTAGTACGGTAGTCATAACGTAGTCGATCATATAAGTTAGTACACATAACGTAACTGAACACTGTACCATGGTAGTCATAACGTAATTGAATCATATAAGTTAGTACACATAACGTGACTGAACACTGTAGTATGGTAGTCATAACGTAGTCGATCATATAATTTAGTACAAGGTCTCCATAAAAATTTTTCCCAAACAATTAAAAGGACACGTGGCAATGTTATGCTAACGGTGCGGCCCGTGTATGGAGATCAGTATGATATGCAGCATTTTACACCATGTAATTTTGTAAGTGGGTACCGTCTTTTCAGGGTAACACACTGCTTCTCTTATCAGGGTTGAGCTATTATCTCCAACTAGGACAAGGAACCGGCTTGATTGTATATTAGTTATGTTATCTAGTTCCTCTTAAATATGAACACGATTTCGGCAAGTACCAACCTCGAAATGTCGAATACATTTTGCAGATGATACTATTGTTTCTAGGTCCAACATATTAGGTTGTAGCTTGAGGTCCATCTTTAAATTCTTTTGTTTCCAAAATTATATGTTTGTGTAGAAGTCAGCTATGGAATTGTCACGTAATATACGAGAACTGCAAGCCTCGCAGCGATGGACATTAAACTCCTGTGTTCTGGGCTGTCTTCATACTGCCTTGCAGGGGCACATGCAAGACACTATACGCCGTCACATCCCGATATTTTGTAATTTTTATATTTCCATCTCAACTGTCTTTTACTTTTATAAATTTTGAAATGAAATAAACTCTATTATTTTTCCCTTATATATTCTACCGTACATTCTGGTACAAATTTAACTTTCGGGGAAGGTACTCTATCTTCTGAGCCTTTTACCATTACAGGGGAGGAAAGAAATTCTTCGGGAGCGTAGGTAGACTTTTACCAGACAGCACTCTTTGCAATCTTGAAATACTATTATCTCCATAGCTTCCACTCTAAGAACCTAAAACTATAAAATTAACTCACTCTCCTGGAGTGAAGCTAAATACATATTTTTGGCAGAAATAAATATATATTTATTTTCCAAAGGATTAGGTGTTTCTTGCGTAAGAAAAATGTATTTTCGAATGTCAGTAGCAAAACACTATATACCATGTGCAGGCAGATATAATTATTAATTTATTGATTATAATAAGACGATATTTACTAAAACGTTTGTTTAGCCTTGAACAAAATGGGAAGGTGAAAAAAAGCGTAATGAGGAGGGATTTTGAGAAGGTGAGTCTGAGCCTATCAAATGCAACCTACTCTCCCACCTCCTGGACAGACGGATAAGCCTTCAGTAACGCCAGCCGGTATGTCAGACGGGACTTGAACCAGCTACCTTTCGAATAAAGACAATAAGATTTGTGACTTTCTGCCTTTTGCCCTTCGTCTCCCATTCATCAAATAATACAATGTATCGAGAACTGTATATGGTTCTTTCCTTAGGCGACAATTTGGAAGGCACATATTTGGTTGTGCCTGGTGGAACTACTCTCTGTCACTCTGAACAGTGATCTTGGAGCATCATGCCACTGCGCATGCTCAGTCTGTTTCCGCATAGAGAATTATCAGCGTGTTTTGCTTACAGGAAAATCGAAGGCACATTTGCACCTGCCCTTAACTGAGGACAATTCCACTAACATAGCTGCTGGTGGAAGTATGGCTCTAAATGTCTTTTATCTCGGCACTCAGTGGAAGTTAATGATTAGATTAAAGCCCCGGCCGCTTCATCCTCAGGGAAAGAGCTCTCAGTGGCTTTGGGACAGGAGGCTGGGTGGCAAGAAATCCAGTCTGGGCACTAAAAAAAGAACAACGTTTGCCCCTGACTTAAAACATGCCCGCATTCCTCTGCCGTCCGGTTTAGTGCTCTAGCCAATATAGGTACTGTCACCTATATATGCAGCAATATGTACTATAAATAAATAAATAATAAATAGGAATTTTTAAATGCACATAAACCTATACTCATGTAGCAACAATGAAGGTTTCTTTTATTTAGAACCCAGCCAAAGCACTGATGAGTAGATATACACTGTCACTTCAGATTGATTCGGTAAAACAGGACGAATGATTGTATAATTCAGAAGTTAAATATTTCATGAGATCTGACAGTTAGCAGTCTACAGGCATGTTAACAAGTGTAATACTGTCCTACTGAATCTATCGCTCCGTGGGAATTAATTCTGACAAGCGTCACAACAGATAAAGCAGGCGATGAAACATGCAGCTACATCTGAATATAGACACAGCACATTTAGAACTTTCACTAACGTTATTTCGAAGTTTCTAAATAAGTATATATTACAAGAGAGGGAGAGAGTAGGAATAAGAGAAAACGGAGAGAGCCGTGAGTGGCGCTGCTTTTGTTATAAGAGGAAAACAGAAATTTGTCGCTGAAAATTCCTGCTTAGTACCCACTCGTCCTTCTCGGATATGTTTGCCCGTGACAAAGCAACGGGAAGAATATTCCTCCGTATCTATGCTTTAGATAGACGCGAAATGGTATTTTTACCGTAAATGCATAGTAACAATGGGATGAGGGATATGGAGGAGAAGCATGTAGATAAATGTGGAAGGGGAGCAAACTCCCGAGATGGCTCGTTTATTAACGTATCTTGTGAAATAAACTATTCCAAACATACATATTCTACATACAGAATAGGAGGCTGTTTTTGCTATGTCGTTTTTTTCGCCGTTTCCATGAAAAAGTGTAGTTTTCACCTTCTTAGGTAGGTGGCAGTTCTGTGTTCGAATCCACGCCATCTGAAGAATGAAGACGCAACTTTACTCACTGCACTAATGTAACATAAATCACAGTTAATAAAGACTGAGGAGAAGTGAAAAAAGTAATAAAGAAAAGAACGAAAGAGGATGAAAGACGAAGATACCAAAGAAATTTCAGCAAAGCTCTCCCCTGGAATTTATTTACAGCCTCAATTCTTTTTACGAATCACTAATGGGAATCAATAACAGAATCAAATTACTTTATTCGGATTCATTTCTAACACCCATTTGTTGGTAGCAACAATTTAAAGTGGTGTGTTGAACAGCGGTAACAATGAAGAGATTATTACTGACATTTGTTTATTGACCTAGTAATTAATTAATATATGGACATGCCTTTAATAGTAGTACACTTTCAGTGGCAACATCCTTCATAAGGAATATTAGGAATATATTACCAGACACATGTCTGTCCTTTGTGTTCTGAAATATGAGGTTCTGAAGGCGATGAATAATGCCTGTGTATACCTCTGGTATGTGATACCGTGCAATTTGGTGTATAGGTACTAGTGTTTTTGAGCTGATAGCTTCTTCCCAACCTTGAAGAGGATGGCAGAATGTTGCTTCGAATAGTTGGTGCCTATCACCATACTACATGGTGTCACAGCCCAGTCAATCATGACCATGATAACTCGTCCCACACTGGTACAACAATTGTTTGTTGCTCCGAAGGGGAATGCCGTTAAAATGTTCGCTGTTTGCTACGAAATTCAGGAGTAAATAGTGACAATTTTGTTGTGGATTTTCGTGTAGAAGTATGAGGTTTAATAGCTGAATTGCGGAAGCTATATAATGTGTCCTGTGTTGCATTTCACTGGAATGCCGATTACATACACGGGACGTAAACTTACATTTCTAAGAGCGATAATCAAGTGTCTCTTTATAATTGCAGACTAGTTTTGTTTAAGAGGTATTCAGATTATCATAGGATCTGTATTCCTTACAACTTCCATTTGAAACGGAGCTTTGGTGACTTATATTTTGATTTAGACTAATTAATAATTAATTTTAAACTACATAAATATCATATTATTGGACCTCTTTTTGAATCTCAGTGTTTTTTGGATATTGAAGGTCATTGTTTCCCTTTTGTGCTATGACTATAACCTGAACAGCTAACATTTTTCTGAGTAGGTCTACTCTTGCCAGTTACGCCGTGTAAGCGTAGTTGGTAAAATTTATCAACTTTTCGGAGTAACCTGCAGCCTCTATTGACAATGAAGACAGCACCCGCACCTGTACCTGTCTGTCCAACACATGAAGTCACATCCCAGAAGGCAGTACGCCTAATATTTACAGTCACCGAAGACAGAATCTCAAATTGGAGCATCTTTTGTAGTTTACTGTCTTCTAGGATGTGACAAATTTTAACCTGTTAGAAATTTAGCGTATTTTCTGTGTAGCCTCCTGCATTCACCTACCCAACACTGCAGACTGAGGCAGCATGCCCATGCTTCACCTTGCTATTGTCTACCAGGGTACATGACACAACGTACCAGGTAACAACAAGCTTCCTTGTCGCCGGGGTGAAACCTATAATTACCTGTTTTTAAAATTACCGTCTTCTGGGATATGACGCCTTGTACCTTGGTAGGAATAAAATTGTAGAAATGTAAATTTAAGTAAGCTTAATTCTATTAAAAAGTCGGAAAAGGACTGTCACGTACTTACTAACAAAGCTATGACGTTTCATTTTAGTGGTGATGCAAGATTTCTCCGTGAGTGCTACGGGAAGCGCCGTGACAAGAGGCAATATGGCAGTCTTGCGCTGTACAGTTCCGAGCTTCGTCCGTGATTTTCTCAGCGTAACATCATGGCTCCAGGATCAAAAGTTCAACATCTACCCTTCCAGTGACGGAGGTAAAATTCATCCAAATATTCTAAACTAAAATAAAGCATCGTTGAGTCTGATGCCTTTCCCTTTGACATAAAATATCGGTAGTGACGGGCGACATTAAAATTGTAATGTAAATTGTAGGTTGTATTGCAACTTACAAAACAGGATATAATGCCCCTTATTTGTTAACTTAAAGCGTACGATTCTTTTGCTTCTCTGGTGTAAATTATTAAAACAGTAACTAAGCATCTTAACTCATTTTCATTTCACTGGCGGTCGTAATTTAATATCAAGAGTAGTTAAATCAAAATCATCATCAACATCATCATCACTACTGAGCTCCTTCAATTCGGTATTGACTCTTTTGGAGCCTATCTATAGTGCCAGTGTCTTTTGATCTCAGTATTTCGGAAAATGATACTCATTGCTTTGTCACGTGATTTTTCATTTGGACATAAACCACTGTCCCTGTTCGTCTAAACCATAAAATCCATTGTCCCTGTTCGTCGAAACCATAAAATCCATTGTCCCTGTTCGTCTAAACTATAAAATCCATTGTCCTTCTTCGTCTAAACCATAAAATCCATTGTGCCTCTTCGTCTGAACCATAACGTTTACGTGCCGCATGCTGCTGACTTTTGGAAACAGCCAATCAGTCCAACTGCCTTTAAACAACAATGTTTCGAAATCTGTTTTTTGTTTTTTCGTCACGTGTACACCTTAAACATAAACTTCCAATTTTCCAAAAATTATGTTCAGAAGTAATCTCTCTCTCTTTCTGTCTCTCTCTCTCTCCCTCTCTAATCCTTCTCTTTCCTATCTGTAAGCTTATATTGATTAAATCGTCTAGTAAATCTGTTTCCTCGCAGCCTGTCCATCTATCGAAAAAGAAATCTTTAGAAAGAAAGTGCTTTATGTGGCATACCAATTGCTTTCTCTGCTCTCCTGTCTCTGACATTAATGTTGTAAACATTCTTGCACCGTAAAAGTAGCTACTGTTCCTACAAATCTCGTTTCTGTTATTTTAAAGCGTTGGTATATTATCCAGGTTCAAGATTCTGTAGTCAAATGTCTGTACACAGAATATAGAAATTACAGTACTCAGGGGTGCACAAATCCCCGTCGGCAAAGATCCCTGGTGGATTTTTTTGTGGCGCCTAATCTTTGTGAATCCTCACTATGACATTTGCTTCATATCACCATTCTGGCTTATAGAGTTTGGAATAGCTTCTGGATTTCTGGAAAATTTGTGCACCACTGTACTACTTCTTTTATATAACTTTAAAAGAAGTCTCTATTTTCATAATTTCATACACTGTCCTTTTAGTTGTGCTTCACATACATTGAATGCGAAAGTAATTTCACGTTGACACCGGCAAAACATATGAAACTTGTATTTTAGTCAGTGTATTTTTAGGTATTTTTTAAGTGCACCCTTTATGTATATATATATTAATCTCTTTCTTACTTGCGACTTTCCTTAGAAAAAGTCAACTTCATAAGACTTCTTGTACTTGATGTTTTACATGAAAATTTTTTCTCCAGTATTTTTCCTTTTCGGCGCCTGATTTTCCGTAGTCATACGTAGCGCAAGACTGATTTATGTCCCCAGTGGCAGGCTTGATTTATGCCTTCATTATTCTACGCTACGGTAATATATAACAAGAGGGTTGTCAGTGTAAATACACGTGTAATGTACATTCTTAAAATATCTATTTTATAAATAAACATTTTTTATATTTCGTAACAGTATTTCAAGATCAGCTGGGGTATTTTACGGTGCGTTCTTTCTGAAGGAGAAGATATAGGCCTTAATAGTAATAATAATAATAATAATAATAATAATAATAAGCACAACAAGAACAACAACAACAATACACAGTTCCAACAACTTGCGTCCAGAGAATCCTATCACAGAGCGGGAGTTTTCACTAGTATCTCCATACCATATTACTTTGAATTACGGAATAGAAGGTTCTGCTAGTTACCTGATACAGATATTGCCACTGTGGGGATTTGGAAGGATAACGAGCATTAGGATATAGGTATGTTATTGTATTTACTTCACTTAACCCTTCAGATACTGGAAATGAATTTTTGTAGACTCAGAGCTTTATGTCCACCATACGTTCTACATGCCCCTGAGTAATGCGCAAAACCCCATTACGAAGTTAGCAGCCTTTGCAACACGCCGTACTCGCATTCGGAGAAGGGAATTCATATCCACGCCATGCTGATGCAACCACGAAGTGCAAAAATCTTATTCTTTATAGCGAACTTTGCAGAATCAATTGCTTTCTTTATTTTACGAAGTTCTGCCAGTTGCGTAATTTACTGAAGGTATGATTAATGGTGGTAATTATTGATAGAAATACGGGGCTGCCTATCTCAGTTGGTAATACTGACTGCTGTATCGGTTGAACGAAGAAGGAAAGGCCTTCGATTCCTGGCAGGAACAAGAGACTATTCCAATATACACAGCGTTCAGACTATTTCTGTGGCCCATACAACCTCTTATTCAGTGAGAACCGGCGTTCTTTTCCCCGGTTAAAAGAGGGTGGTGCATCAGGCTAATTACTTACGTCTATGTAGTGCTACTTTTAAGAATATGTGGAGCTATACTCCCAGTTTTCCATCTTTGTTCAAGACGTAGTGCTTAAGCAAAGGTGTGCAGGTACTATGATACTTGCAAACGTCGGAAATTGGTCACCCAAAGTCACAGCGTCATATCAGAGACACTGACTGCTCATCGCTACCTCTGCAACAATATCAAATCGCGCAAGCATGCGAATAATATTTCCTTGTTTTGTATGAATGTTAACCAGTGTCGCTGTCTGTGGGAAAACTCTTTTATGGCCTGTTTTAACTTAGAAGATTTCAGAGGTCAGAGACTCGGCAGTTCGCTTTAGAGCAACGACCAATCGCAACTTGAATTCTCTTCGTTACCAACTAATGGCATAATGTCAGAGCCAGCAGAAAACACTGCATAGCGAATAGTAATTTACGTGAGTCTGTCTGGATTCAGTCAATAGTCATTTTAGCTTTAGAACAACAATTCAGAGCGCGCTGACTCCTCGCACCTACAACAAATATATTTCCTCATAATATTTATTTGTTTATTTATTTATTTATTTATTTCCTGAAATAAACAACACATTAATAGATAAGTCTCTTTAGAATGCCACCAACTACACGGCGTTACGTCCAAGAAAACAGCAGTCAAATAGTCACGTCTTTGACAAACTCGGAATTCACAAAACTGTGATTAACAGCAGACATGTTACATTCTGAGGCTATTAAACCGGTAAATATTAAGGTAGTGCTTATCATAACGGAAATAATGCAGTCTGTTAAAGAAATGTTAAGGTTTCTGCGGAAGCACTTCCTTCCATTTATTCCCAAAATTTAATGCAGGATGTACTTCAGAAACTTTGGTATGTGTGTACCAACTGCAAGACATCACATTCACTGACTTAAGCAGAATGTCTCTTCTGCTTAAAAGTAAGTGTAATTTTTCAGTTATTTTTATTTAAGTAACAAATCCGATCTTCAGGGAACGGGTAGATGGACGTTAGCATACAGGACTGTCTAAATTTTGCAGATATTAAATATGATAAGCACTAAACAATAATAATAAGAATGGATAGATATGCACTGGATGGCTTGAATGACTTTGGATAAGACTGTACTCGTAGTGTCTGAAACTGTTTTAGTTTGAAAGTTAGTTACCGTGAGGTACTAAGTACAGTAAACGTAATTACTTAATTTTGGCTTCGACTGTAACGCAATTGTTTCAGACGAAAAGGGGTTTCACATTCCCTATGGCGATAAATACCTCTCTTATTCGATCAAGAACTAGTAACAGGATAAGCAGAATATAATTTAATTATCCGGAGTTTAGCTTATTAGCAGCAAGAATAATCATCGTGAACGCGAAGTCCATGCAGCAGTTTACAGCCACGGCACATAAATCTGGAACCTGACATATACATCATTAACACTCGCCTCTGTCACTAAATGAAGCCGTATCTACAAACTTTGTCCCAGAATATCCTTTCAGCTTCCTCGTTGGATTCACATAGCGCTATGGTCTTATTACCGTTAATCTCGCAATCTCATTAGTCATTTAAATCGACAGGTTCAGCGATTGGGCATTCCATCATGCCGTTCTTAAAAACCGATCGCATTACATTTCACAGTAACGATATTCACCATTCAACCTGTTAGTCAGAACTGTGCTTTCAAATCTTAGTGTCATTTGAAACTGAGTTTGTGCGATAGTCTTTTCAGCCATACACATAAAAGGCTAAGACCTCGTATTCTCTCATGACATTTGTTTGATATTTACCGATGTTTGCTGTGGAATGTCCCAGAAGACCGAAGGCCTCAACCCGTCCTCATGTAGTATGACACCAAAGTACATGTAAATATTAATGGAAAATAAATGTTATCTTTTTCGTCTGTAAGAGAATTAGGTCAGATCGAGAAGTGCTACAGAAGATTCGCAATATCATATTTAACCACTTAGAACGCAGAGTTTCTTGGGCCTATGCATACGGCTAAATTTAACACCAAAAACCTTATATCTTGCCCATGCAGTGAATTATTTGTTCCACTTGACAGTTACACCAAACGTGCAGTCTCCTGGGTCAGCCCATGTAGGAATTGTGGTGGACAAAATGGCAGTCGGAGAGGTTTTTCCCCTAGTACTTCGGTTTCCCCTTGTCAGTTTCATTCCACCCGTTCTCTGCTACTTGGAAAAGACATTTCGTTTTGTTTCGTAGTCCTTCCATCTTCTACCTACTCACAGTAGGTGTCGAGGTTGTTTATTTTCACTTGATCACAGTCAGACACACATCACAGTCGGTAGGACTCCTCTGGACGAGGGATCGGTTCGTCGCAGAGACATCTAGCTGACAACACCAACACTTACAAGAGACAAATATCCATGCCCCCGGTAGGATTCGAACCCACGATCCCAGCAAGCGCTCGACCACAGACCTACGCCTTAGACGGCGCGACCGCTGGGATCGGCACTTGCAAAAGACAAAAGAATCTTCATCTTCATCATTGGGTTGCACAAGAAGCGTTAAGGCTGAGGTGCGTCCGTAGCGCCTGCTGCGGGCCCTTCTCCACTAAAAAAACACGCCGTCTTTCTTTTCAGTATCATTCACGGTTGGACTTTCTGTTGGAAGCACAATTTGTGCTGCATGATGTACGAACTTCATCGCCGTGTAAAATGTAGATTCTTTATAGCACTCGAAGTGTAAGTACAATTGTTTGGGACAAACATTTTTATGGACATCCCGCTGTATATGATATAAATGAGTTACATTCGTGGATACAAAATACTTTGTATAGTCGAATTGTACTAACTTTAGTGCGTGGATGTTTGGAATTTTTTCCAAGTCTTTTATGAAGTCTGTAGAGGGTTTTACGTTAAATGAAGAAACGGGCACGTTTTTGCCAAGTTTCAATTACTTGTCTCTTATTTTATAATCAGCATCATTATGCCATTTACTTTTGGTCGAATGGTGTTTTTGTCTACGCCTGTATTTGTTGGGGCTCAAGGATTTAAATTCCTGTATTTTCAAGTTTTTTCTTTAGGGATTATAAGTTTGTATCGGTCAGTGCTGCTTGTAACGGGTTTTAATACATTTTTATTGTCCAAGTTTATTAAGATGATCAGATTATTGTACATGAATTCAATGATCTTCGCGTAGTATTTTCGTTTAAATATGATAATTATGTCACTGATCTTTTGGCTTCAGTCATTATGGCGTTGTGGCAATAATACTTCTTTTTAGTTGATTTATAATTCTTTTTGTTTCGGGCAATATTGTCTTTAAACTTATCGTGTTGAACTGGTGAATTTCTACCTGGTGTCTTATGTGTCCTCCTCTTGTTAATTGTCGGTAAGCTACGGCACTTTCTGCTCCTGACTCTGCTATTAATCCTACTTTAAGTCTGAAATTTTGCTAATATGTTATTCTTTCCATAAGTCAACGAATTTCAGCGTTTTTGTGGTATATTTTTAATGATACGAAAAGTAATATAAAACTTTTTTGTCGTCTGGATCTAGATATTTCAGTACTTTGAAGGTTAACTAGTTTCTTATTTAAGTATTTATATTTCTTGTGAAATTAGAATTCTAAACTCTCATTTTCTATAGATAAAACAATGACAGGAAGAACTTTAAATTATAAACAACGACGAGGATGTCCAAGAAATGTCGTAGAAATATCACCTAAAATATTGCCACAAACATTGATGAAACCTAATAATAAGTTATTAATATTTTATTATTATTTTAAGCTTTAGAAACGGATAGCTGTATCAGTTGGCTAGTCATGTAATAACGACTATTATTCTATCGTCTATTCAAGCATTCCACTCTTAAGTAGAGTTGTTAGTCACAGACACTGAAAAGAGTTCTAAAGCCCTTAATATAATTTAAAAATTGTATTTTTCCATTTTAAATTTTATTGGTCTTGTAAATTATAAAGCACATACAGCTGTTACACTTTCCCACTTGTTATCTATACGTCGTTGTCAGCTGTTACCCTCAATTGTGGCCGCACTTATAACAGGCATAATGATGGCTGTAAAAGCTACGCCGAAAAATGTGTTCTTTACTCTGATTATATTTGCAACAATAATTTTCCTTGTGCCGACTGAAGCAATCCTTTTACTGCAGTACATTTAGAGGTTTTTAGTTATTGCATGCAACGAGACAGACGGACATACGGGCATGTAGAAGTCCATACTCACTTATGTCAAAACTTTTCGTCGTGAATACCCTCAATGTTCGTTAATGGCATGTTTTACAAACTTAATTTGGAATCAAACATAATGCCACTCGTGCTGTTCAAAAAAGCCGTTGTATAACAACTGCGACACAAGCTGAAAATATTCTCCATGATTTTAAATTGCAAGTAAAATATCCCTACCTTCCGCCTTCTTATGATTCCAACAAATAATTGTGCTGATGGAATGAAAGAGCAGATTAATATGTTCTAGTGACTCGTGTGAAATGCGTTGTGTAGCCTCTCGCGTAATTTATATCTCGGTCGCATTAATATGTATGAGCTGGCTAGATATTTTGATTCATTGCAGGAAGAAACGCCCAGGTATTTAGCAATAAATCTCTCTGCTGTTATGTATTAAGTCGAGTATATATCAACCATCCTTTAAGCCTACATATGCAAAAAACTTCAACAGCAAAACCACTTCCCGTTAAAAAAGATGTAATAAGTTTGAATGGAACTACTAGTCAACCTACTGGGTTTAAGGCCCTTTCTTTGAGAAAACGGTAATTTACAGACTTGTAAAAAAGCGTATTGCATTCCTGGGAACTGACCATGCATTCATCCTCCATTCTTATCTTTTATTGGACGCTACATGACCTCTTTGTTGGTAGAGAATTCTGGGAAGACAAAAGCGCAAGGAAAGTTATTTGTGGTCAGCGTAGATTTTTTGTCACTTATGGCACATTACACAGGACAGAATTTTGTAACATTATTTCCTCTGTGATAAGGATAAAATGCACTGTCTGTGATTAAATTTACTGCCATTATATCAAAAGTATTACACAGAAACCTGTAACATCCCCAGTTGTTTGTTTTTTTAATTTTATGTTATTAAATTTCTTTCTGAAATCCCCAAATATTTATTAAGTCAGAAGTCAGTAGTCTTCATAACGGCTTGTTGGCTTAAAATACATTACGGATTCAATACAGAAATTGGTGTAAATGTTCGTGACACTTGTCCTAATTTGTGTCGTAATGGAAACGTGTTATGTCCAGATTTGAAATTTTCCAATCGGTATCTTTCGGAAAATTGTTTCCAAAACCTAAACTTTCTTATGGGATTTTACACGGCGTTGGATGAGAGGGTCACGAAAAACGCGGTACTTCTTTCTTCATAGTAATTTAATTTTTTCAGTTGAAGCCACCTAAGGTAGGTCCGTGGATGCTTCTGCTGATTTAACTTAGCCAGCATGAAGATTGATTCAAGTATCCCTTCCGAAACGTCAGAAGAAACTTATCCTACAAGACGTAAAAATCCCAGAAGGCCGTCATTCTAGGAACGCTCGTCGAGAACCCTGAATGCATACCCACATCTCGCTAGCTAGTGTCGCATAGTCATACTGCGTGTTATGTGACTGTTACTATGATAAATACGTCACGAGGGAAATAAATGTCCGAACGCCGTTGTAAAGTGGATTACTTTGTTGAATCGTGTTTAGGAGGTCACAGTTTCAAGTCTCGGCCCGAAGACTGATTATTCAGCCTGACGTCTAGAGGCTGACCACTTCCTTGCATATACTTTCCAGTTCCTCACTCACTGTTCATCCCCTCACCAGACGCCACATACTCAGACAGCTTAATTTGTGTATGTACTTAATTATGCGGTGACGCAGCTGGTTGAGGCACTGGGCTAAAAGCCGGAAGGTTGCGGATTCTATTGCCGGTGGTGTCATTAGGATTTTTCTTTGACTTAATCCTTCTGGCCGCACTATGGTTCTTGGGCCGACTCAGCCTCTAACAGAAACGAGTACCAGGAGTAATGACTGGGGGTAAAGGCGGCCGGTGCGTAGGGCTGACAACCTTACCACCTTCATATGCCCACCGTCTAGAAATTCTGGGAGCCTCGAATTCCTGGACGCCTTAGGGCCTGTACAGGCCTGTAATGGGGCTGCTTTACCTTCACCGACTTACTTGCCTGCTTACTCAATGGATAAGTGTCCTTTCCCAGAAGCTAATACTCCCTCAGCTTGCCAATAAATTTCCTGCATTTTATGCTATCCGAAGGCTCGTTACCCTTTCCAAAAGAACCTGTCACTCTTTCCTCATCTGAGCCTTGCGAAACGAGCCTACAATTTTCCAACCTGTTTCTTTCACACCCACTTCAATATTGCCTACACATAATCTTTCAAAGCAGTCTCTTTCCTTCAGACTTCCCGCCAAGACTCTATATGTGTTTCTCTTTTCCTCAGTAGGTGCCACCCACCCCGCCAGTCTAATCCCCCTTGATTTTCTGCTCCTAAGTGTATTGATTAGGAGTATATATGATGCAGATCTTCATTACGCATTGTCTCCATTCCCCTGTTACTTTACCTCTTGAGTTCAAACATATATTCTCCTGGTCAACCTGTCTTAAACACCCTCAGTTCAGTCTCCCTCCATGCGATAGGCCACACCGGAGCATGAGAAAATCTTTTCTTTGCTCATAGCTTTCAAAAAATTGTCCTCTAATGTGTGCAGTGTTTCTTTGCTGACATTTATAAAATAGGAAACACACATTACGTTGTACATTGGGGATGACAGTTTTTTCTTTGCCTCATGATCTTCATCCCTCCACCTTCCAAATCCAAGAACAGAAGTGTCAATATGTCAGTCTGTTTCTCTGAACTGTCTTAACCTTTTAAAGCCTAGCGGTAACTTTACGTACCACCCGGTTTAACATTAAAAAATTCTGTGTGGTGCCCACATTGCTTTTATGTGTTTTGTACGGATCTCAGAACAAACAGCAACTTTTGCCTTATAAAACATTAAGAGACTGGTTTTTATAACCGAAGTGGAGAGTGTTTACAGCGCGGTACGCACTGAGTCCTTATATAAAACAGATACGCTTCGTCTTTAAAGGGTTAATTCACCGCGCCTAACAACGTAAATCGAAATATCAGACTTTTTTCTTCAAAAGGAAGCTTCAAGCTGCTGGAAGCAGCACTCCTGTGGAACAGACACTGAAGCTAATTGCAGAGGAACTCAATAATCTGTCCTTTTTATCACGTCTTAATGAGGTGGATGGTTTAAGAAAACTGGGTTTGAAGAGACATGCAGGAGGCGTGGAACACTGCATAATATTTGTTATATAATTGGGAAACTCAAGTCCAAATGATCTTATGATGCAGAGTTTTAGATAAAAGGGACGTTACGGCGTCGGGCTTCGCATAATTTTCAATGAATGTTGTTTGCAGGGTCATGAACTGAGGGGGTCAAAAATGACGAATTCTTTGGCTAGCTGAAGGAATGTTAGTTTCACAAGAAGGCTTCTCGTTTTAGCACTTATGTAGGTGTTTTATATTCTCTCCTGTTTTGCCCTAAACCCTTTTGTCTCTATTAGGAGCACAGAAATATAAACTGTACTTTTCTCAGCGAACTGCGTTTACGTTACCACGGATGTGATTTTACAGCGGGCCTTTAGAAGGCAAAGCACAGGAATCGTCTCCCCTGTGACACAACACAACACAACACAACACAACACGATGTGAGACGCTGCGAGGTGGAACTATCGAGCACCGGCAACTCCAGTCCCTACTGTAATCCCACGCCGTCAGCCAAAACATGGAAACTCCATTACAAGTGTAAAAGGATTGGGCATTGATCAGTACAGTATACACGAAGTGGGTCGCCATGTATTAACTGGAGGGGTAAAGGGGTATTGGGGCTGCTGTGAACGGGGGTGGTAAAGGATGACTGGACGCATATACTATCCGGGGGCGTCACGTGACCTGTAGAATGGTCGCATTCTTTTTCAATTCATTGACTCACCCACGAAACAGGGTCTGGCGTCATTAAATATTAAGAGACATCTGTCCTGTGCCATGCAGCGGCTTGTAGTTCGGCAGACGAGTACACATGAACCTAACAAAATGAACGTCACATTACAGGAAACCACAGTCGTGACACTCACCGCCATGATAATTTAAAATCTTACCTGACCGTACACACGTGTCACTGTCTACATATACGCAGTTAATTTACACATATATCACGTAAATATAACTGGATATACATGTATGTAATATGTACGCATCTTTTATCAAGGCAGTGAAGCAAGTTCGAAACGTGCAATTTACTGCTTCGCCTTCTAGTCCCATTATTTTTTGTCTTTGCTAACAGTCATCCGTAGCTGGTTGCTACTTCTTCCCCGTCTTCGCGTCCCTTTTATCTTTCCTTTAAAACTGTGTTATATAACGCAGTTCCTACGCAAGATGTGACCAATCGAGTCAGCCTTCCTTCGTGCCTTCTGATATAATGTTCCTTTCCTCCTTGACTCTAGATAATACTTACACACATTAATAAGTATGCGTGCGTACAGTTTAGAGACACATCTATGCAAAAAGCAGAGGAGTGAAGTTAAGGTCATGGCGTTTTACAACCGTATATTTTCAGATTTGTAACAAGCAACTGGCTTTCAGTCCTAAATATAGCTGTTCATAATACAAATCTGTTTTGACGAAGAGAATTCTAATTAAATTTATTATTAGTCGCCTTAGTGCTTTTCTTTATGCCTAACAAATTTAGTCTTGGTTTATATTGAAGGGTATGCATCGGGCTTTCATACAAAAGCCTGAATATTTGCTTTCAAATACCTCTATCAAATGTTGACACTAAAGTGACGGTGAAAGAATTCAGCAGGACTGCAAACGGCACAATCTCTGACTTAGTACGTAGAATTTACCAAGGCACTGTACTTTCAAACTGTCATACGTTTCCATGGTACACGCCTAAATGCAATTTGCTCATACAGATTGGGACTCATTTAGCTAAAGCACGGCTTTCATGGCTCCGACTTCCACGGAAGTCGTGAATGTGTATTGCTATAACGTGGAGAAAGAAAATACCCAAGTTTACCCAAGTCGGCCAAGAAATGTGGAAAGTGAGATTAGAAATTCGTTTACGCCCTTAAGTGAAGTGCGAGAATCCATATAGTGAGTCTTCAGTATGTGAAAACCTTATTGAGAGAAGATAATTGCTGTTTGTTTTTCGACTACGGGTTTCGACTTGAATGCAAGAATTAATTTGCTTAATTGTATCCTGAAGTTTCCTTGCATTGAAGCCCAAATACTTAGGAAGAAAAAAAAATATTTTTTAATAAACTTGTTTTAGGTTGAAGTGCCACTGTATTGTGCCTTTCAAATTGCAGAAATATGAACACAAAGGTGATGTGAATATTAGTGAGCCGTTTTTTACAAAACTCGTCTTTGCTCGCCGACTTCTGCAAGTACCTGCTATATTTAATTTTATGAAGAAGCGAATGACGATTTAGTCGCTCATACTAGGTTGCAGGCACATGGATGGACATATGAATGGACGAGGTCTTCACAAAAAGGCCTTCTTTCTTTCCTTAAAAGCTCCTAAAAGCGACAAAGAAAGGAGAATAAACCCAGACCTCAAGCTGAATGGATAAGCTCTTAAAATAATATAAGAAAAGGTTGTAGAATATATGTATATATATACATATAAATGCTTTCTGAGATGACTGTATTTACTTTAATAAAATTTAATGCATTTTCAGGCCTTTATTTTGTAGTGATGTCTGGCCCTAAGCCAAGAGTATTGAACTGTTCAGAACTTGTGTTAGAACTTCGAACAACCGTCTTTTGAAGTGTCAGAGCAAGTAATCACAAGATGTGTCTATTTAGTTCTCATTGTAGGCACTTCTTATATCTTGTTGTAATTCGTCAGTCAGGAGAATACCGAGACGAATTCAATGCATACTCGCAATGTGTAAAATTTCTGTCACCTGGCTAGCTTGAACTTAACAAGTTCACAGCCTAGCCCCTCACACAGAAAATCCCATCACTTATATCAGCTATTATGTATGGCGTCACAGCCCCTAGTGGGCCAGGGTCTCCTCATTGTCGAAGCTTCACGATCACACTCAAACACATCACAATCGATAGGATTCCTCCGAGTGAGTGATCAGCCCGACGCAGAGACCTCTGTCTGACAACACACAACACTCACAAGAGACATACATCCATTCCTCTAGAGGGATTCGAACCCACAATCCCAGCAAGCCAGCGGCCGCAGACCACGCGGCCACTGGGATCAGCTATACGTGTATCGGCTTGTACAACTATATTTCTGTGTGCCTACATGCATTCCTTTCTTTGTAATTTCAGTAACATTTGTTCTATCCCCATAAACCTGAATGTGGAAATCCACAGTACTCTCAAACATGCTTGACGCCATTGTCTATACACGTTTGTTTCTAGGTTGCTGTATTTCAGTGCAGTCCACAGTCCTTGCTTTCAGAGTCTGTGAGTCTTGCTTGCAGGCGTGTGGTAGGGCTTCAGAATCGTTCAACATTTTGACATTTTTCATCGTCCTTTGCTTAAAATAAAAATTAAAACTACTTTTCGAGAAAAGATCCCTTTCCCGAGGTATGTTTTAATTTTTATTTTGAACACGGAAGAATGCAGAAAGATTGAGTGATTCCAAATGTTATACGCCATTGTCAGAATCATGCAGCATGGTTGTGGGAATGAAACCTGGGACGTGAGGTCTGCCTGTTGCGAAATTTCTGCCTGCAGAGGTGAACAAAAACAGAAAAGGACGGCAGAACCCTCTTCATGGTCGAGTGGATTTTGGACTCATGGACGTAGAACTAGTGCAGTAGAAGGCACTGGGTGCCTTAAACCGCTCGGAATTTCGTAATTATGAAGGAAGGTTACTTTACTGTGTGTCCATAATTTGTGCAAATCCCAGTAGCCGCGCCGTCTAATGTGTGGGTCTTCGGCATTTCGCTTGCTGGAATTGTGGATTCGAACTCCGGCGAGGACATGGAAGTCTGTCTCTTGTGATTGTTGTGTGTTGTCAGGTAGAGGTGGGCGTGTGTATGTGTCGGGCTGATCACCCGTCCAGGGAGTCCTACAGAATGTGTGGTGTGTCTGAGTATTTTTTTTATTTATTGATATCAACAACATGCCCCATTACATAGTAATACTGCATGCTTTACATAACTTAACTCTAATTTAAATATCTTTTGCATTTAATGGTAACAAATCTATGGTGGTGATGGGTAATTTGCATACGTTCCCTGAGATGTATCTATCGTTTATAATAAACATCATTGCAAAACTGTAAAGTCTATAGATTTAATTAATTTTACAAAAATTGGTAAATAATTATTGGCGAGTGTTTCATTTGTTGTGGGCCAACTGCCACCAGGGTTTTTTATTTAGTTTATTATTTCTTTCCTTTGGTTACGTAATTTAGTACAGGGAAATGTTAAGCGGTCTGTGGTTTGTTGTTCTTCTTCTTCATTACACGTGCACATCGGATTATCCGTTAGTCCAAATTTGTAAAGGTATGACCTTAGTTTCCCATGTCCTTTGACCATTTTTGTAAACTCTGGGAATACAGGAATTGTCTGTCGTAGTCTAATCCTCACCGACGGGAAAAAAGCTTTGGTCACTGCCCCCTTCCCTGCATAAGTCCACTGCTGTCGCCACATCTGAAATCCATTTTCCTTCTCTCGCGTTATAATCACCTCTCTAGGTATTTCATCGTATAAAACAGGTCCATCTTCCACTGCAGCTGCTTTTGCAAACCTATCCACCAACTCATTCCCGGCTATCCCCGCGTGTCCTTTTACCCAGCCGAAATGCAGAATCCACTGTGAGTGTGTCAGTGTAATCATTTTATTTCTAATGGACTCTATCAGTCTGTTCCGTTTTAATGTGTTTTGCAATAAATCCAAAGTTATCCTGCTGTCGGTGTATATTGCTACGCGTTTATCATTATCTTGTCCAACCTGAAGTCCTTCTAATTTTTCTAAAACTTTTAAAATTGCAATTTGCTCAGCTTGATTATTGGAGCAGTGTTCATGGAGTTTAAATTTCAGTTGGTGTGCCAACTTGCCATTCACCAATATAATTCCTGCTGCCCCCACGTTGTCACCGATTTTACTACTGTCTGTGTACACTTCAGTTGTGTACCTAGTGCCGTACTCCACTTCAGGAATTATCGCTAGTTCTGCAGGATGTCTCCAGTGTCTTACTTCCAACGGTACGTCATATTCTGGATTGTTAAGTTTGGTTGCCGCATAAATTTGTAGCTTTTGCTCTATGGTTATTTGTATGGGCCGTACTCCAACTATCACGCAAGATGCATCGTGTGGAATAGTCCGGTATGCCTTAGCTATTTTAATGTTTATAAGTCTGTGTATTCTTTTATATTTTGTAAGGTTCTTGTTTTTCCGTAAAACATCTACCCATATAGGTGCTCCGTACGTTAAATTGGGACTATCGCTCCTTCGTAAATCGTCTGGAGAGCTTTGTGCCCTAAGCCCCATTTTAGCTTTGCTGTTCTGGTCAGCGTGTTAATGGGAGTAATAGATTTTGCCACAGTATGGTCAATATGTGCATTAAAATTAAATTTGCTGTCAGGGTATATTGCTAAATATTTCATTTCTTCGTTTTGGTCCAGTCATTTGTGATTCAAATAAACATTCACTTCCCTGTCGTCATTTCGTTTCCTTGATATAAATAAGACCTTGAATTTTTTGTTGTTAAATTCTATTTTATTAGCAACGGCCCATCTTTCAATTTGCTTTAAGTATGATTGTGAATTTCGACAAGGAAGAGGCCCTGGCCCACTAGAGGCTGTCGCGCCATGGGAAAAATTTATAATTTGTTCGATTTTGAATAACACTGTCCTTAATATTGTAATTTTTTAATAAAAGTACTAATTTCAGTATAACCTTCGTGATATTATTAAAGTGGTATGACTGATATGTTTATAGTAATGCCTCGTTATTAGGGACTTTAGTATATTTAGTTCTACACAGTAAAGAGCATCGTGAATGTAGGATCCACCTAGTGCTTGTTAAGATAGTGATATGGTAGGACGGCAGGAAGCTGGGATTAAAAATGAGGAACAAGTATATAACTTTTTTAAGAACGTCTTGAAAAACGCCTGACGGGAAGACACAAAAAGAAAGGCGAAGAAAAATTTAGGTTAAACCTTTGAGAAACCTGTGCTAGCGGAATTCTTGAAAAATTTCTGAGATTTTCACGGCTGCTAAAGTCAGTTGTGTTCTGAAATGTATGCCATGCAATTCAATTAAACCAATATTTGAGGGACCGACTCATATGTTACCAGAGGCCGACTCAGTCTCCATCATCAGGGTTCTGATACGACGTCAGAAACCTGACGATGAAGGAGGAGTTGGTCTCTGAAAAATTGCCTTTTTGAATCACCTGACGCAGTTGTCCTCCCTTGAGGATTTTATTGACTTCTTGTGGAAGGTACGTCGGAAGACGCAGAAGACGATTAGGGCATAACCTTTATACGCATCTTAGGAAGGCGGTTTTTGTGGGTGGAATTGGATGGAACTGGCTCAGGATGGCGTAGAATTTAGTTTGGTGTTTTTAGCATTGTTTGAACTTCGTGTTGGTTAATTAGTTACCAAGCTTAGAATGACGAGAATTTCTGTGTATGTCTTTAGATTTCTCTGTAGCCTGTGGACCGACGTAGTGTTAGAAATGCCTGTTTGTATACTTTGTGCTGCAAAATAAGTTTGTTTTCTTTCCACATTAAAAATAGCAATAATGCGACGCTACAGAAAATCAGTTTTTTCGCAGTCATCGTTGTTCCCTAATTAGGAATAAGTCTCTTGGATGCCTGTTTATTGAAGTCACTAAGTCAACGACATTAAATTTCAGGGGTCAACGGAACCCGTAAGGGCTTCACGACTGCATGCGTAGGGAAATTAGAGATATGCATCTCTTTATTTATGCAGTTTGTGGTGTTCGGTTACCAGTTACCTCTGGCTCGAATTTCGGAGAGATTCTTAGGCATGCGAAATAATGAAGAAGCCCTTCTTCCCTAATGTGTTTTTGAGCCAGCTCAAAATTCTGTATAGACTCTTCCAATATGCTGCATAGTAACAGGTTGTGAGCGAGCATTCAGCACTTTACTTTTCCTTTAACAGAACAAAGCCCGTATCTGGATATGGATAGTATAATTTTGACGGTAATTTTTCATTAGGAACTTTCATATTGACTGTCATATGTCAACCTGGTTTGAATTAACTTGCTTCTTATCTGACGTCAGACAACAATGAAGCCCTATGGCATGACAGATTAATCAACAGTGTGCTTTGTAGAGAGAAGCGTTGGTGGGGATCCGCGTCTTTTTATAGGCGCTAGGCTTGATTTATTTAAAATATACTGTCCTCCTACTTCAAACAAAGACCTGCGCATAAATATTGCTGTCTGCTGCAATGTTGCTACAGTTCATATACCCTGCAGTGATAGTTACAGTCAGAGTATGTAAAGTGGTGAACTGCAGTATTAGCAGTAGCTAGTTTATAAATTGTGTATCCGTTTAAATATCCTAAGTAGGAAAACCTAGGCGTTGAACTCGATCTTAGAGGGGCAGGATGGGAGGTTGTGGACTGGATTTATCTGGCTCATGATATGAAAAATTTGTAGTCTGGGAGGGGGGGGGGTTTAATACTATAATGCACCTTTCGGGATAATTTGTTAATTGGCTGAGGACATATCAGCTTCTCAAATGGACTGCCCCAAAGTGTTGGTCATTTGTGTCACGTATATCGTGAGCAGGATTACTGTTTTTATTTTTGTTTTGTTTTATTTTCTTGCAGATTAACTCGATATCTTGCATAAAAAATTCATATTATCATCATCATCATCATCATCATCATCATCATCTGCTTTTTGCAGGATATTCACACTTATATACCTGAAACAAACCATGTTTCTAGGGTATACAGTGTTGCAGCTATTCTGCGCGTACTGTTAATGGTACATGTAACGCTGTCTTCCATATTAAACTCCTTTGTGCTTCTACATTAGCACTTTCCGCAGTACGTGTGCTGTGCCCAATATAGCTGTTTTCTGTAGTTCCTTGATACCGTGCTTTTCTGTTATGCTGCTAAAATATTTTCTGATGGATTTTGAAATGGTTCCAGTTGCTCCTATTATTACTGGCGTCACCTTTGTTTTTACATTCCACATGCGCTGTATTTCTATTATGAGGTCATTATATTTTAGAATCTTCTCGGCTTCTTTCTTTGTCACATTCCTGTCTCCCGGGATTACTACATCAATTAGCGTACATGTTCCTTTTCATTGTCCCGGGTTATGATGTCTGGTTTATTGTTGGGGATGGTTCTGTCGGTTTTCACTTTTTGATTATTATTATGTGTGTGTCTCTTGTCACAGGCCTTTCCTTCCAGGTACGTCTCTTGAACCAGCAGTGATCCCCACCGCTCAGGCTTCAAGCTTCACTGCAGAACTTTCCGTATTATGTGTGATGTTCCAAGTATAGCTGTCTTTTGTAGTGAATCTATCGAATGTTTTCCTGGTATAGCTTCTAAGTTTTTCTTTAAGCTTCTCGTTACTATTCCAGTGGCTCCAATTATTACTGGTACAATTGTACACTTCAGGTTCCACATTCGTTGTATCTCTATACATAAACTCTTGTATTTTAACCTCTTTTCCGCTTCCTTTTGCACAACGTTTTTGTCTGCTGGTATTGCCACATCTATCAGTGTGCATGTTTTCTCTTTTTTGTTTTTAATTATTATATCTGGCCTATTGGCTGTAACTTCTCTGTCTGTGTGTACTGCTTGATTCCATAACACTGTGACATCTCCCTCTTCACACACAGTGTATGTGTGCATGTGTGTATACCATTTGTCTGTGGTTTCAATGCCCAAGGCTTTACATATTGAGTAGTGTAAATGTAAACAGACTTTATCATGTCTCATTAAATATTCGTTCTTTGCCAAAATGGGGCATCCTGAGGTTAAGTGGTCAATAGTTTCTTCATGTTGTTTACACAACCGGCATTTACTCTCAATTTCTTCCTTCAAAATTTTATTCTTAAAATAGTTTGTACTAATTGCTTGGTCTTGAGCTGCCACTATTGCACTTTCTGTTTCTCCCTTGATGTCGCCAGATTTTAGCCAGTGATATGACTGTTCAATATCCACCAGCTAAGCATCTATATTACGTGGCAATTGTCCATGCATCCTCTTCCCATGCCATCTTCCTTTTGTTTTTTCCACTATGCTGTCTTTCAACTTTCTTGTTTCTGTCTGTACTTCTGTCTTGAGGCATCTAGCTGTCTCTAACACTGCTGAGTCCGTGTTGTGTTGGTGTGTTCTTACAACCTGTATTAGTGAGTCTTCCTTCATTTCTACATATTCCACCAGTTTTGTAATTTCTTGATTATTATTATTATTATTATTATTATTATTATTATGTCATGACGGAAGCAGAATCAGCATACGAAACGTCACGTAAGCTGTAGTTACATTTCTGTTGCTCACGTTCATTTAGTAGCTACTGTCTTAGTCTGTGAGACGGGGCGTAATAACAGAAAAACCTATGAATTTAGCGTCTGAATTTATACTGCCTAAAATATTATACATTGTAAAGTTTATTTTTCAAAAAGGTAAAGATTGGTTTATTTTCGGAAACATAAGTGGCCACCAGATTATATCAATATCCAGCCAAAAATTTAAAAAATTCTAGTTAGTATTTAAACATTGACAAATGTAGTAAAAACACTTATTCATAGCAGAATTTTGGACCTAACTGTGTGTGCAAGCCCAGTATGTTTGTTGCAGTCTCTTAAAAATTAGCGTAGTTCTCCTTCTCCCCAGAAGTGGGAATTAGGGGCGTGATAAATAGTTCTCCTGAGGAAAGGAAAGGCATGCTCGTGGGGGCGGGGCCATGGTTAGTGTTTCTACTTCTTCTAACTTCAGGAGTTGAAATTGCGAAAGAGGAAAGTCACGGCAGTCTTGGTTCATTAGTTTGTTGGTGCTCGCTTCATGCATCGTTACAGTTCAGTGGTCTTATATTAGGCTTAAATTCCAATATTTCATTTCATAAATTCCAAGAAAACAAAGAGTTGTTAAAATTAAACTACCCGAAATGTACGCAGTCTTCCACATCGTTTTGTGTCATATGTGGAATTAACTAGAGGAATTACATTTGGCGGTTTGAATAATGAAAAATTATTATGACTCCTTTACTTCCAGTTGGTTTCACATTTTGATGTAGTAGATACATGCTGTAGGTCCGGGTTTCGAACGTCAGAGGACAGAGGGTTTTATCGATTTGCGTTTATGACAGCGGTACCGATAAAAATTCAAGTCTTCTGTGACATTGCAAACTGTAAACTGCTAGATAGTCACCGACGTTTCGGAGGGGCATGAAGTTGTTATCTTCAGGGTCTAGCTGTTCAAGACTGAAGTTTCATCCTTTACGTCTGTGTTTCGAAAGGAATATTTAAGTGATTCTCTAGACAGACCTAGTGACACTTCCGCGTGTCCCACATTCTCCATTTAATTTCAAACCACGTAATTTTTTCTCAATAGAAGAAAGTCACACCATAAAAAGTGCCCCTAAATCTTCCGTGTACCCCGCTTTCCTTGTTTGACAAACCACTAGCTAGCTTTATAATGATTAGACCTCAAACTGATGTTGACAGATATTTATTCTGGAATTACGACGGCAAACGGCGCATATTCAACACATAATAAATTTTTCAGGTCTAATTTTTTCCCAAAATACTAAATTAAAAATTTATGAAACTGTAGTGCGGCGTACCTTAAGCTACGAGGAAGAAGCCTGGGCCATGACCTCAGAAGGAATTAATACTCTTAGAATATTCGAAAGGGACGTTGTAAGAAAGACGTATGGCACCATAAAAGAAGAGGAAATCTAGAGAATAAGGACAAATAAGAAGATACGTGATATTAAATTTTAAATTTATAAAAGGGCTCAGATTAAAATAAAAGAATAAAATGAAAGAATGCCAAAAACAAGTGACTGCCAGAATGGAATGAGTAAGGAAAGAGAAAGACGTCAGAACAGATGGACTGATGGTTTTTAAGAGGATCCGAAGGCACTATAAATAAGAGATTAACAAAGAGGGGACAGAGACCAGAAGGAATGGAAGAGGATTTTATTTCAATTCGAGGTCCACAATTGACTGTAATGCTTAAAGGAGGAGGAAGAGGAGAAGGAGGAGGAGGAGAATAAGAAGAAGAAGACGACGACGAAGAGGAAGAAGAAGAAGAACCCTTGAACTGAGACATGGATACTTTTGTTAATGTATCATGTACAGTGTATATTATTGGGCTTGGATGCCATGTAGATTTGTAGATGTATACCGACGTTTCGAAGGAACTTGTTGCTTCTCTCTTCAGAATTGAAGATTTAGATATAAGCCTGACACTGACGTGTCGCTGTGCCAAACCCCCAGGAAAAGACAATCCAAATAATGCCTGCCGTGGCAACCTGTGCAATTGAAACGTTATATTGAAATTGAGGGTCCCAATCACGTGCAAAACTGAGAGTTGCTGCTTATATGTCACTTTAACAGCCTTGCCTACCCTACATATTGGTGAAATTATTATTATTATTATTATTATTATTATTATTATTATTATTATTATTATTATTACGCACCTTTTCTCTTAGGTGAGCCGTGGGTAAGAGGAAACATAACATTTATTTTTTCATTTGCTATGCAAATAATGTCGACTCAGCTGCCGACAGAGCTGCGGAAGCCCGGTGTTCAGTCAGGAGGTAAGGGTGTGCATTTCTAATACGTGCCAAACCATTCCATCTTAAACGAGTGTCTCCGTGATTCCACTCAATCCTTCCAGAAAATGTTGCATTAAACATTTCAACACCAGCTGCTCCCATAACCGTTTCGATTCGCCATTAACATTTAAATGACCATAAACTCTCCGATACAATATAGTGTCTCAACATGACAACGCGTCGGACGTTCGGACTAACTAAATAATGTAAGGCCTAAGGTATTCAAGGGGATGAATATCCATATTTTAGCTTTTGTAATAAGATGCCATATTTTATTACAACAGCTTAAGACAAAGTATTTTCTGGATAACACTGCTTTAAAGCTTAGGCTGTCAGGACGGATGCGGTATACAGTGTCACTCTGAATGCGTCAGTGTCTTGCCAAACTAAATTCAGTGCCATCGACCTTATCAAAATATTAGCAAGAATTCACCCAACCATTCGAGCATATACTGCATTATGTATCTGAATTTTATTTCACAGACATATTAATATCTCGGCCTATATAACTGCGAATCATTGACAATAACCTGGAAAGTGTTTAGAAGGAGTGGGTCGTTTTCTAATGCAGGTCACTACTCTGCAAAATTTCTGGAAAGACTGGGGAATTTCTCGGTCAGGATAGCCAGTGTAGTGTCTGAGATTCAAACAAGGTGCCTCCCCAACAGAAATCAGAAACGTTACCCTGACAAATGCAGCGGACAACAGTTGTGTAATTATGACTTACAGCATGGGAATTGTACACACATAGACGGGAGGCATTTAAGCAGCGGGATGGGGGAGTAGGGCGAAATGTTGCATTCTAGACAGGAAATTATCGCTACAGACCTGCGAACTCCACAAATCACGTAAAATAATTGTGGAATATATGCAAACGAACAGGCTAACGACTTTCACTGCTTGAAACAATGTGAGTGTATGTTAATGGATGAAATACGGGAAACAGTGACAAAAGTTAATGAGTGGAAAGCAGAATTTATTGTCAGTAGGGTATTAAGATATAGGTGTTGTTCGTGTCTCTTCTTTCAACACGTCCTCTCCTGTATTAATTAAGGTTGGGTAGTAACTAAAGTTACTTAGCGCTGATAAGAGTGGATACCCGTAATACAAAAAACATTAATCACCAACAAATGAACAAAGAGTTTTGTCATAAATTGTAACACACTCCTACATGTTTCGGCCCTGCTGGGTCATCTTCAGGGAGAAATTTTCTGTTGTAGTTACACTAGGTTGCACTACACAGTTGAGCGAGAATG